>VXAV01004774.1:10427-102775 GCA_013399715.1 Alectura lathami
AGTATTGGGAGTGCCTAGGAAACCTGGTTTCACCAAGGATACAGAGAGAGAGCTTTGTTGCTTAAATAGTTTGTGAATAGATTTATGTTAGTCTTTCTGCAGAGTTGCTTGTTCTTCTTTTTAATTTCTTTTCATACTAAATTAATGTACACTGTCTGTTCACTGGACACACAGCTCTAAATAGAAACATAACAAACTGTTTACAAGGACTGTTGAATTGTACTTGAATCTCTTTTTTTTTTTAAAAAAAAAAATCACATCTGCTCTTGAAATTGAGGGCAGGTTAACTAGTATGTTCTATCCTATTAGGAAGATTATTTTGACTATTTTGTGTAACTGCAGCAATAAAAGTCGCTTGATGTATCCCAGTTTATCTTAAATTCTTTAATTGGAAGTATGCTTGCTTCATTGTGACAAGCTTGCAAACCACGTTATTTGTGGGCTTCGGAGTGTGTCTCATTCACTCATAATGCCACTGTAAATGGACTTGATTTTGTTTTGCCTTACAGAGCAAAGGTAAGAGTATCCTGGATGTAGATCCTGAGGCTCAGGCGTTATTGGAAATGATTGGAAAAAGTCGGCACAGCGAAGGCTTACGAGAACCCCTTGAAGATGAAGATGAAGATAACTAAAAGAATCCCAGTAACATGAAAACCTCTTTTTTTTGTTGTTGTTGTTCCTCATTTAATTTCCTAATTATCTGGGACTAAGCTTAAGCCTCATACTTACGTAATATTTAGATTCAATACAATATCCTGTCTGATATTTTGGACAGGACAGAAAAATTAACTAGATGCTTAAGAGATACCTAATGATTAAGTTCTAACAGAATATGAGTTTACTAGCATTGCTGATAGATCCTGCCTGCATACTGAACTTTAATATAAAAGAACAAGTTATCGACAGTGCTGCGTGTTGACATGGGGAATTGATGTGTATTTATGTAAAAAAAAAAAAAAAAACTAGATAAGACATTGATTAAGGCTCTTATACCTCAACTATACATATTTATTTGCATGCAATGAAATTAGTCAGTGCAGATTGTAATTATATCTTACACTGGTGAACATAGAATAGTCCTCATGATTCCATATGAAGAAAAAAAAGTTAAAGCAGTAATTCTCAGGTTTTTCTAAGCCAGATTTGAAACAAGTGTCTCTGGGGCTGCAAGGGGGGCAGAACCCTACGTATGCAGCCTCCAGTTTTATGGTAATACCCTACACTTCAGTGAATTTTACTTAATATGTTTCTGCAGAAATTTGTCTATTGTTCTTTAAGTAAAATGGAGCCACTGGAGTCATTCAGTCATAATTATCCTAAGAATGGGCAAACCCTATGCTCCTGGAACAAACATACCTCCAGCAGATATTCTCTAGGNCAAAACAATGGCAAGCGGATGCACTTGAAACTTAACCAGGAATTAACACAAAGGTTACAAAATTACCATTGCTATCACAGATCTATTTTTAATTATGAGAACTTTAGATGTGGTAAAAAAAAAAAAAAAAAAGTTTGAAACATAACTTACAGGCTGGGGTTTTTTGCTCACTTTTTTTGTCTGTTCACCAGTCAAGACCAATTTTGTCAAGTCTCCACTCAGGGCTTTTTCTACTCAAATCCACTCACATCTGTGAGTAGTTTTTAGTTTGACCTTGCTAATTCTCTCTGTAATTAACTTATCAAAAATAACCCTCATTTCTACCAAGGATTGTCATTGCTGCCTCTGCAAATTGTTTGGATATTAGCACATGTGGCTGCCAGTCTTTCTCCTCCAAAGTCAAAGGACTATATCAAATTCTCCTTGTACTCACATGAGTTTGTCATAGGAAGTGTTTGGTTTTCCATGCAGTTTAGAGCAGAACATATGCTGCGACACTCCATGTAATTGTTGCAGTTCCTGATCCTGTGGTGTTCCTTCAAATACTTTCCCTTAACATCTTCTTGTATGTGGTCTTTGCTCCCCTCTGATGCTTCTCACAGGGAACCAAATTTGAATATTCTGAATAATCTACACTTGTGCCTTAACGTAGATCCCATTTAAAATACATATATTTTTTTAACAATATGAGTTTAGCCTTGAGAGAACAGCATGAAGAAATCACTCCAGCCACACATCCTGGAACTCAGCTGTGCATTTAATGTGCTGCTTGCACTAACAATTGGTGCGTATACGCTCTCTGTTCCAGTACAAGGAGCAGTGTTAAAGGCCTGAGCTGACCTCTTATGTTGTGGCTACTTAAATAAAAAAGATAGTTTCCCAAGTCTGTAGCAGTTGAGGGAAAATAGTAAGCCTTAAAAACAGTTATACTGATCTTTTTACATATTTTTTTTTCTTTATTTTTATAGGCATTTTAAATGGTACACAGTAGAAATTGTTGTATAGACAGCAGCTAAGTACATGACGCTTTCTGTAAGTGTGGTGATGCTGACTCGTTTTAACATGTTATTGTCAAACTACCACTGTAAGTCTCAGAAGTATTCTTCACTTAGGCACTGTCAAAGCTTACTCAATACTGCTGAAGTGAATGGCATACAGAAATGAGACATAGCTGAATTTCTGCAGTTACATATTAAGCAAACTAATAGACCTTATTTTTTTTCCCCATAATGAGGCAGAGACTTTTCCTCGAAGGCAAACCACTTGCAAGGATACTTTAGAAATAGCAAGCAAGTGAGGGTGAATTGCACAAAGCTGCTCTTCACCAGAAATATTACAGTGGCTGAGTTTTCTTTGATTGTGTCAGTCTAGCTGGTTCTTTCTAGGCTATGAATTGAAAGTGTAATCCTGTTTAAATATCAGCTTGTGAAGATTGGCATAGCATTTTGACCTCTGAAAGTGTGTTTTATGACAAGTTTGTATCTGAGACTCTTATCTTTACTTTAAAGTGAAGGTGTTAAGCTGGGGCAAGAAGAAAACTGACACTATGGCACTTGTAGCAGCTGTCAGTGAAGCACTGTTTACTAGGAAACTACTGATCCAACCAGCAGATGGGATTATTCAAGCCTGGCTTGGAAGAGAGTCTTTTTTTTTTTTTTTTTTTTTTGTGTGTGTGTGTTTTTTTTTTTTTTTCCTTCTAAACTCCATGATTTAGCAATCTGTACTTTGTGTTTATGTGTCAACAAATGTCCAGAAAATGGCTGGCAGCAGTGGTCTTGATCTAAACTTCTCTCACTCACTTTTATGCAGCTGTTGATCCAACTGCAACACTTAACATCCCTGCCTAGGGATGCAAGTCCATGCATTTGTGCGAGAAAGTCCCTTCCCATTAAATCCATCCACCGCTGTACATCAGATCAGCCTTCCACTTTGCTCCTACTTGTCACGTAGGGGTGAAAAAAGTAAATAAATCACTGCAGTGTTCAGCAAAAGCTGACAGGAGTGCTGCACTTCGGCTCTCTACTCTGTTTGAAATCTCACCCCAGACTCCTTCAGAGTCTTGTTGAATGAAGGCTAAGTATCATGGAGCCTAGAAACGCTATTGACTGACAGAAAGAAAAGAAGTGCTCATGAAAGCACTTTTCCATTCGTCTGATTTAAAATATAAAGATGGGTCTAAATCATGAGTCTCATTTGGATACTTCTGTGCAACATTTGAAAACATAGATTTTTATTAATAAAAATCATTGTGATTTAAATAAATAAAACTTCAATTTATGCACAATAGATTTTTCTGTACAGGCGTGACACTGCATTGTTTTGTCTGGGGGGCCATCAGAGCATTCTCGACATACAGATCGATGGTATAAAAATATACCTGATCTTGGTTTGGAACAGGAGCCATTCCAGAGGATTCTGTAGACAGCTCAGATAGCTTATGTACAGTGTGCAAAAGGAACAGACTGGAGTAGGAAGAACTGTCGGTATGGATTCACCTGCGCATCTCCAGAAAAGATGTGCGTCGTTAGAGCGTGACGCATTTGAATTACCCAGCATCACAGGTGCACGCCCAGCATGTCCTTAGAGGCAGGCTGCATCAGTTATGGCACTCCTTCGCTTGCTTTTGTTGGCAGCAGCGTTTTTCACAGAGTTTGACCAACTCGGACACGATGAAAACTGAGGAAGCCAGTCCAGTGAGAAACAGCAGGTCTGTGGAGAGGAGACAGAGCTGAGGTGCACCAGGTGGGTAGCTGGGTTTTGTGCCGACCTAGCCCCTAGTTAAGGGTCTTCCTGCAGTAGATGTTTCTGCTGGTATAGCTGCACAGAGGTATGGCATAGCCATGCTCATGGCAGCTATTAGAGAAATGACTACGGCAGACAAGAAATATGCAAGTCCGTGGGTATAGTCCACTTGCTGGCTGGACGACATTAATCGTTTGGAATCTTTGAACCCTGCTTCTGACGACATGCCTGATGTAGATACAGTACAGTAGAGTATGGCAGAGTTTGCTTAGACTGATTCAGATGGTAAAGTATGCATTGCTCTGCAACTAGGAAACATCTACCTAGCTTTTTCCAAAATAGAGCGACCACATAATGACCCTAGATTTATTTAAAGAATTATCATCAGGCAGAGCTCATGGAAAATCTTTGCCTGTCTGTATTTACATGCATTTATGTGCAGTAAATCAAAATTGAAAACCTACCTTGGGATATCATTAAATGCAAGCATTTTTGTATAACTGTGTGTATGTATATAGGTATACGAGCTGTCGCCTGATTTCTCCTACCAGCCATCTCATGGGAGCTATCGTATAGCAACCTGGCAATTTCATCTGTTTTTTAAAGTTGCTTATATGAAAGAAGAAGTAGTATTTATTTGGTAACTTACCTAGCACTCCTAAGTTCTCTGTCTGGAAGATCTTTTGCAATGGAGGGACATATATAACAGCCAGCTGTCCCAGAAATGACCCAAGCACAGAATACAAGAACATGCGGTTTCGAAAAAAGCCTATTTCAAGTATCAGCTTTGTCTAGAGAAGGGAAAAAAAATAATGTCAGGCTGTTTCTTTGCACATAATCTCTATTACTCTTTGGAAAATTGGAGTTATATGAATGCTAATTTGGGCAGAGCTGGGTAGTTGAAAGTGTGGTTGCAGCTGAAGAGTGGTGGATAATGTTATAAAGATGATAAAAATCACACTGCTTTAAATGACTGTAAAAAAAAAAAAAAAAAAAAGCCTTCCTATGCAAAATGTTTGTATTCTGGTGTTTATGTTACTGTTTTTAGAAAAATTACTGCTGACAGAAGGATCTCACCTGAGAACGGCATGTCAGGGCATTGAAGAGGTCAAAAAACACAAAACATGTGAAAGTCATTGTTGTGGTTCGGGGGGTTATGCCTCCTTTTGGATTCTGAAAGCACATGAAAAGTTTCAGGGGTTAGTTAGGCCTTACAAAAATATGTCTATGCAGTAAATGAATTAAATATTCCCTTTAATGATCTCAGACAATTCAAAGAAAATGAGATATGATTGCAGATTTTCCTCACCTCCTTCCAGAAGACAAAGAGGGTTCCACTGATGATAATTACTGCTGACATGAAGATTTTCAGGATCAATGATTTGCTGAGTATAGTATCCGTAATACATCGGGGCGGCTGTTTGATAGTATCCCTATCAACAGGTTCAACTCCCAGGCTGCCTCAAACAGAAAAATGCTGTGTTTAGTTAATGCAGATTGTCCTGAAATGGTACTGCTGGTAACACACGGTGGGTCTGGAAGATGAAATCCTTTCAAGTAAAGCATGAGGGATGCCAGTATTCTGGCAAGGGTATGTAAGGCCCCAAATTTGTCTGTGAGAGCAAGGTAAAGGCTTTTTATGACATGTTAGACTAACATAGTGCATCATACCAGTATGTCATCATAAAGGGAGAGCTAGGTGTGAGATTTTGGCCAACATCCCTTCCTGGATGAAGCAGCTGTGATTAGCAGCTGGATGAGGTTCTTGTGTCTTGTGATTTTGGTTCCACCCAAATCCCCAAACCAGGAAGATGTAAAACCTCAAGTACAGCTGAATAAATGCTTTAGGAGTGACCAGAAGGGAACAAAAGTACATATTGTCTTCTCTAACCATCAAGTGATTGGCACACCGATAAGAAATCATACCAGCTCGTGTCCCCAAGCCAGCACAAGCTGTTAGGCTGCTCATTTGACTCTTCCATACCTTTGGGCTGGGGGCCCATCCATGATGATGTTGATCCATAAGATCTGCATAGCATTGAGTGGATTTGGGAGGTTGAGCACTGTTGACAGAGTAATTAGGCTTAAAGCTGAAATGCTCCTGGAAGGCACAGAAGAACATTAGTCTGCATGGCCTTGCCCAAAAGGTACTTCCACTGCAATCGAAGCAAACAGGAACTTACGTGCTCAGCTGGAACCGGACAAAATTTTTTATGTTGTAAAATATTCCTTTTCCCTCTTCTATTGCATTCCTGGAATAGAGAGGAGGATTTACTAAATAGCTAGCACTAACGCTGTTTGACACTGAGCTCTCCCCGTGACAACTTGAAGACAAGTTACCTTCTCTAGCACTAATCCCAGCTGAAATTCAGACCCCAGCTTAAGAAGAGGAGAACAATGCGTCTTCTCTGTTAGAATGACTCTATCAGGAGCAGTCAAATCTGAAAACGCTGGTTGGTTCACATGGCCAGCTCTTGGTTCATAAAGCAGGCATGTGACCTATCATATCCTCACTCTACTCTGCCCACGATGCCCGTTGTTACAAACCAACAGGGCATTGCAGATTATACATCTTTCCTCTGAGCTTCAAGCATGAGGCAGAGAGCACAAGTCGTGATTACCCAGGCTTGTAGGTGCTTTTAAATCTCCAGTTAGCTACAGTAAATGGAGAATCTCTTTAGCTACAGCAACAAGCAGACTGGGCTTTCAGGTGAAATGTAGCAATGTCACCAGCACCTGAAACAAGTCATTGCAGTGCGTGCAACTGAAGGCGAGACAGGCCCATGCTGAGGAATCCATCTCCGCTTACACGTCCTGAGTCTTGTGATTTCTCCAGGGCTCTAGTCACTTAACAGCCTCATTGCAACGGATAGCCAGAAAGCATCTGGAGTAAGAAAGGGTCAGATACTACGAAAGTCTCTGAACCTACATTACTGTTGAGAAGTCATCATCCACAAGGATCATGTTGGCAGCCTCTTTGCTGACATCTGTACCCGCCTGCCCCATTGCGATCCCGATATCAGCAGATTTAAGGGCCACAGCGTCGTTAACACCATCTCCTGTCATTGACACAACGGCACCAGCCCTCTGCAAAGCCTGTGGGGGAGGAGAGAGGAGGGACTTTGAAGCCAGGAGAAGATAAGTCCTGTTGGCAATCACAGGATGGGCACTTGACAGACCTGCAGGGCAGTTTTGAGGGTAGATTGAAGCAGTGAACTGTATAGAGCACAAAAGCAAACTCAAACAGACTGCCCTTGAAGAGAGCGGGTTTTCAAGAGTACCCAATGTCTAGCAGCTCCAGCAGAAGCTAAAAGAGGGGACTGAAGTCCTGTAGGTATTGTGCTTGTGTATGTCAAGCATAATATTTCTAGCATCTCTCAAATGACCCAGGCCAGATCTGCAGGAGAAACACTAGTGACATTTTTGTAAATAGTGCCAATGCCCTAGATTAGGTCTTATGGTCCTTTAGTTGGAGCTGATCCTGTCTTGGAAGACCAGGTGGTTTACAGAACTCCTGAGGCTCCCCTGTGCCTTGTTTTTCCAAGGTTTGTAATGGATTTGAGAAGCTCTTAGTACCTTTATGATTTTTAATTTATGCTTTGGACTTGTTCTGAAGAAAATGGAAACCTGAAAAACAAAAAATATATTATGGAATGAGATGGATGCTACTGGAGATGGAATCAGGCCTTGTTATCATGCTCAAAACCATCACATTTTTCACAGTGGATGAGAGTTCTGCCTCTGCCAGTTGGTCCAACTCTTCCCCAGACATGGCTTTCAGCTTCCCATTGCAGAGACCAATATTCTGTCCTGCAAAGAAAAGCCCAAAGTAAGATTTGCTCATCAGCTCTGGAAAAAGCCAACTATGTCCTGTCTTGAGGAGCAGAGGCAACAATTTAAGAATTTATGAGGAAATACTTCTAAATCTGGAGCACCTGGGAGGGCACCCAGCTCTCTGGCTCTGAGCTGGTCCTGTCACCCTGGTGCTATGGACGCAATGCAATGCCCAGATCTGGAGCTGGTGCTAAATGCAGCTTTTTCCTCTCTGCTGCTTGCACAGTGTATTTCAAAGGCAAAATGGAAAAATGAGAAGCGCGGAGATGCTCACCCTCAGAGCATTAGCAGAGTCTATAATCCCAGTAAGGCCATTTGTCTCATTTAAGGGCATTACACTGAGACTTTGCCATTTCTGGCTTTAAAATAATGGAACTAAGTTACAGGAATTTGGCCCATAGTTCACAGCTGCTTTATTACTGTGTTTAATATGATTTGTTTTAATGTAAAAAGCAAGCACTCAGTGACATTTAAAGCCCATATTGCACAAACAAAAAGAATGATAAAGATGATTATTGGTGAGTAACATAACACAACATTGGACTGATCTGACAGAATGCAGACCCACAGGAAAGAAACCAAGTTTGCTACCTATAGCCACAGCAGTTTCCAGGGCATCTCCAGTTATCATTTTTACTGATACACCAGACTCCAAAAGGACTTGAACAGCTTCTTTCACTCCAGCCCTGGGGGGATCAATGATTCCAATCAGACCCAAAAATGTTAATTTGCCAAGTTCAGGACCTGAAGCCAAAGCAAGTACTAGAAACAGAGGAGGGAAAAAAAAAAAAAAAAAAGACAGGGCTAAATTATTTATAGTTCATTTTCATACATAAAAATGAACATTCAGAGGAGATCTTAACTTACCAGTTTTCCACCTGAAAAAAGTCATTACAACAAAATATTCAGATATTCTAGTACAGACACAAACATTTCCTCTACTTAGACAGTGCCAGTTTATCAGAACCAGAGCATTTCTGTTTCACAAGTTTCCCTTAGGATTTATTTCTGTCTAGTTTAGCTGTCTACCAAGTCTTGCCTAAGGTGCAGATGTATTAAACTGGGATCATGCAACATTAGACCAGACCCTATTAAACTGCTACGTTAAACAATAGTGCTCCTATGAAAATGTAAAGGTATTTTTCTGAATATCTAATTTGAAAAGTAAATTCAGTTAAGCCAGTGAAACTTCCATCACACAAACAGCAAGGAACATTTTGTTTCTGCTCTTGGTGCCTGACTGCATCATTCAATTGCTCTTGAATAACTCAAGGATATTTTGCCAGCGGTTCATGCTAGCATTGCTTTGATGATTGAATCCCAAGCTCACAGCAGCTGCCTCAGCTAATTGCTTTTCTTTTGAAAGGTGATTTGCTGTTCACAAATCAGATATTGTAAGGCAAGCTCCATACACGCGTTACTAACCGCAAGACACGGGACTAGAGAACATGCACATTAACTACACCGTCTTCCAGACCTTGCTGCCAAGACATGTTCTCATCTGGGAACGTGCACGGGAGACAATGTGTCTTTGTTATTGTGTGAAAGTCTAAGACATTTTTGGAGTGATGTTTCTAACTATGAAAGAAATGACACATTTATAAAAACTTCTACAGGCTGTGCAGTGACACAAAATCGGGATCAAAGGGAGATTGTTAAATTTGGTCCTAATAAAGAACTGAACTAAACTTCAAATGAAAATCTTAGTGCCCAAATCCATGCTCTGATCCCTCTTTCAAAGTTGCTTTTTGTTGCTCTTGAAACAGCTTCTTTGAAAGCAAAACTTGGCAGAGCAGTGATTAGATCAGGTGAAGCCTTTCAATGCAGCATTCAGACTGCAACCCAGATGATCACAGCGCTTCAGGGAAGAGGAACATTCACTGGTACCAGTGCTTATGTTCAGGTCCTTTCAATCTCACTGATTTAAATCCAGCAAGAAAAAAAAAAAAAAAGAAAGAAAGAAAAAAAATCAATGGAAAGCAAGACCAAGGAAAGGGCTCTTGCCAGACTGATATGGATTATGAAGAGATCATGTAAGTGATGCAAAGGGTAAAACCTTTGCCCATCCTAACCAAAATAGAGTAGGAAAGTTTTAGGGTGTAACAAGCTTAAAGGACACAGACAGTAAAGACTGACCCCGTAGACCTGAGGAGCCCATTCTTTTTTCTTCCTGCTGGTAGAAGGCTTTCTGCTGAGGCGTAAGTGTTAAGGAGATACCGCTGCTGTTATACATGGTGCAATAGCGAATAACCTCTTCAAATGCTCCTTTCATAAAGTAAACTTCTTCCTGATCCTTTGAAGTAAGGAGATAATATACTTGTCAACGAAAGAAAAGAGGAAATAAAAAAAAAAAAAAAACTTATAATGCATAAAGCTTTCCATCTAGTATAAAAAAAGTTCTTTGCTTTTTTACCTGTTTTATAACATGCCTACATGCATTATTTATAGGATGTGATGGCTTCACTCGAGCCATTTTTCATGCTTAGCCATCAGAAACACAATGGTAATGAAAAGGTTGGTGAGTTTTTAAACCAGAGCACAATATCAGCAAAGACAAGCTCCTTAATCAGGTAAGAGAAAAATTGCCTTCCAAACATCGTATCTTTCTTCCCTTGTCACTTTTCCCCAACAGCTTTTGTTTTCCTGATCAAACCACTACATGAAAAAAAATTATCTTCTCCTATTCAAACACAGCAGTACAAACTGAAATTACACCCAAGTCAGGAATTTTGTGGTTTGGTCAGTTTTTCTCCTGATAGAGTTAACTTTTGAAAACATTTTTCTGAAGAGATACCATTTCACGCCCATTGTTGAAGCTCACAGTTAGAAACAAAACCACTCAACAGCGCTGTTTACTTTACCTGGTTTTTCAGCGTGCATTTCACAGCCATCCACTTTTGTTCAGAGCTGAATGGAATTTCTTTCTTTCTTGCATAAATATCTTTTATGTCAGCTAATTCCATCTGAAGCAGAGTAAAATAAGAAGAGCACTGCTGAACAATGCCAAAGCTTGTCTTTATTTTCTATGGCACTGTGTACCTCAAGCACTGACCATGTACTTCTAGGCAGTCATAGTTCACAGAGCTCAAGAGAAAGCATGGGGAGAATAGAATCTCTTTTTCAAAAAGATCCGTTGTTTTTGGTGCTTGTTGTGACACAAGCTAAACCACAGTTTGAAGCTTTTGCAAGAACTCTTGGGTTCTGCAAGAGCTCTGACTGTGGAGCTGCACTGCTGTCCAGGCCCTCGGTGGGGCTTTGGATCAACGGAGGCTCAAATCCTTTCCCTAAACCTGTGATGGGATGGGCACAGCAGATTTCTTCCAGCCCAAGCTCGGCCTCCCCTACTTCAATGATTTCCCAACCACCCCACTCAAAATAAAAAGGAAAACTGCGAACAACCGAATGGTCAGTTGTAGGTGTGGTTTCAAATTCTTTCCTGGTGAGTTAAGCTCAAAAAGCAGTTCACCACAAGAAGACCTTTCAGCTCTGAAGCGTGACAATCTGAACCAACCTGTGCCGCCCTAGTGCACGCACTATGCTCTGTGCACAGGGGTAGCCATCAGGAGTAGCTTCAAGTCCTTCTCTCCCCCTGCTCCCATCAAAAAAAAATTAATTTAGCATTTAGGGTAATAAGCTGTAATAATTTTACAAAAAAAAAAACCTACACACACACACACACAAAAAAAACTGGTTTCACTGTCAGAGTTCCAAGCTTTAAAATTAGGAGCTAAACCCAGATATCTCCATGCATCATTTCCTCAGCCACCTTCTGTGCTTTACAGCCCACCTGTAAAGGTCTGTGGGCCACAGGCTGCGTAGTGCAGCTTTGATGATTCCTTGAGATGCTTATGGCCCTCTCTCTGTGAGTATGAATACAATAGCTATGAAAAATTCGTGGTTTACATAATCATGACCATAAAGAACAGAAACATCTATCAGAAGACTTAAATCCAGGATGACCCTAAGCTATGCTTTCTAAGCTGGCCAGGTCTTGCTTGTTTTTCACACTCTCATCTTCCTCCCGAACTCAATTGGAGTCCACAGGAAATACAAACAGGTGCTCTGGTTTGGGCTCAGAAGAAATCCACCATGCAGCACAATTGCACAGATAGACCAAGCAAAACAAGTACTGCTATTAGCACAGAAGCTCAGGGAGAGTGTCTGTGGCAAGGGCTTTACATGGGAAAGGTGTACACCTACAACCCTGGAGAGAAGAAACACAAGGAAAGAATGAAAGCAGCTTGTGGACTTTCCAGAAGTCTGATCACTGCTGTCAGGCTTAACAATTCCAGCTTTTATTTTTTTTTTTTAATTTTGGAATAGTTTAAATCTTAACAATCTTACCTTCATTGCTAGAGCAATGAGAGCTCCTTCTGTGGGCTGTCCTATCACACTGTTTTTCCTGATAACAGCATTATTGACCACACAGCCAGCCTAAAGAAAGGAACATATTTACATGGTTCTCCACAACTAAATTCATAGCTGTTCCATCTACTTAAATGAAATAGAGAATGAAAGCAACCACATCCCAAAAGATGCACTATTCCCCATAGCAGCATCTCTTGAGACTAGTTCCTGATCTTTCTAAACCTGCTCAATCCACAGAATATTTTGGTAAAATATTACATTTTGGATAAATTAACACGAATCATAACATGACATGTATCAAGCTAACTTTGTAAGTCATGAAAATTCAGTCCCTCCTACTGCTGCTTCTAATGTGCAGTAGGGTGCTGTAAAGCCTAACTTCCATCTGAGGTTCCGGCTCAGATCAATTCACTATCCAAACACTCCACTGCAGCCTACACTCGAATGCCCAAGATTGTGTTCAGTGCTAACCTGAAATCCAGAGACCATCACAGTGCATTTATATATTGATTGCACAGCTGGCTGAAGTCGTGGGTCTGTCCACATTAAAAACCTGAGCATAATAATGTTAATTGCTCTCTCCTCTGCCAGAACTGTATTTTGTTCCAAAATGTCAATGACACTTAACATGATGACTCTGGTCTCTCCCTACATGTTTTGATTGCTACCTTTCACCAATAAGCTTCAGGTTTCGTATCATAATTACTTGGAGCATTTCTACATGACTGCACTCACACAGCAGTTCCTTTTAGAGTTACAGAAGTGGTGAGTTCACACTCAGTAACCAAAGTGATCTATACAAATTAGAACCGAATGCAAATACGACAAGCCGGCTTGTAAGTTATACTTACCTCCACTAGTTTCCCAACAGAGACATTGGAAAATTCTTTAAGAATTTCCTTTGATGGCAGAAGATAAACATTTCCTTCTCCATTGTAGCCCACCCCACTGACCTGAGGAAAGGAGAGACAGAAAGAACAACTCTGTCAGTGCCAGGCAGGGCTATCCTATGTCTCTATGCAGTGGGGCACACTTGAGAAAATTTCTGATTTTGAAAGCGTGTTGGGATTTTTCTTTCCAGCTCAAGACAATGCTTATAGGAAACACTGCTGATAACGAATGTATATTAAGAAAATATAAGAACAAAAAGAATCAGATTGTCTTCTGAACTCATTGCAGACAAGTTCTGTAGAAGCCTCTCTCAGCTCAGTCAAGTGATCCAGTCCGTTGGTCGCAATGGGTTCACTGGTGTTGCCAAGCCCCATCCCACTGACCATACCTGCATCTTTCATCAGCTTTGCAGGCCGGTAAATGAGCCAAGGAAAAGTATCAAGTCACTCACAATAAATATTCTGACAATAGATGAACCAACAAGGCTCAGCAGCAGATATCAATGTTTATCATTGCAGAGAACAGCAGACAAAGTCAATGAAGATCTTTGTTTATGGCATCTGAGCAGCTTTTGTACACACAGCCCCACCTCTGCCTGTCTCCTGCACTGCAAAAGTCCCTTCTCTTTGTCCGAACCAGCGATGTGCAAGGAAGTGCTTGTTTTGGGACTGACTCTGTGTTCCTCATTGGGGCTCATTTGGGACTAAACACAAACTGGCCCCACTGAGCTTCAGTAGGGAAATCCATCTCACCACCTCCGTACCTCTGCCTGGAAGCCATCCGAGGTCACGAGCCGAGTCACCGTCATCTCGTTGGCTGTCAGAGTGCCTGTCTTATCTGAGCAGATGACATTGCAGCAACCTGATGCAGGGAAGTTTTTAAATCAGAACTCATAAATTATACAAATATTGAGATTCAAGGCCCCAGAAGGAGGAGAACATGTTCCCCTGATGTTGCTTAAACTGCACCAGAGAGAAAAGCAGAAAATACCAACAAATGAATGAGTTATAAGGGAAGGAAGAGAAGAAAATAGTTTGATTGCACTTCACAGTATCATGCAGGTAATTTGGTTATGAGATGTGGTAGGAGACCTCTGAAGATGTCTGTGCATTGTCTTGGTCATCAGACTGTTAGCAGACAGACGAGGCCCTGATCTCCAGGGAGGTGACCAGCATATCCAGGCTGCACCATTACACACCAACAGAACAGCTATTATATTCTGAAAAGAGGTATCGAATTCCCACTCTGCCACATGCTTCCTCAGACAGGCTATTTAACCCTTGCTTCCCTATCTCTAAGTCAGGAACAGCACTTCTCTGTCTCCCCAAGGGGTTGAGAAGCTAGATGTGTGAAGAAAAGCTGCAAAAAGTACTTTTAAATCCACAGCTAAGAGTGGGAGCTGTCCCCCTCATGCTCTGCTTTATGACAATAAAGCACATTTGTTCCAGAGCCCATTTACAGCAAAGGAGTGAATTAGCACAGTCAACACCATTCTAGCTAATTTCCATTCCCGAAAAGGGGGAAAAAATGACTTGAATGCAAAAGAGAAATCAGACTCCAGCTCTCTTCTAACTCTGAATGTCTTCCCTGGCTCTGGAGGTGACTACATGGCTTAACAAACTCACGAACATGATGACCACCAGGTAAGAGCCCAGACAGAATAAAGCAGATTGGGCTGTGATTAAATTAACTGCAGTTTTGACTTGATTAGCTTTTCTCTGTGCTATCACCTCCAACATTTCATTTTTAATTATTTACGATTAAAGAATCAGGGAAAACAGGAGGATTATTTTTCTCCCTTTGAGAAGTTGGACAGTCACAGTGCAATTAATTAATGTGCAGGAGAGCACAGCTTTCTCCACTTTTAGGCCTTCTTGCAGAGTACCTGGACATCTGGCAGTTATGCCTATGTGGGCGCAGCCCTTCCAGAATGAAATTCTTAATGAGATAAGGCAGTTTCAGATGTCCTGGGTCAGAGCAGGTACAATAAAATAAGGGTGATAAGATTCCTTAACTGCAGAACAAACAAGGGCAGTTCAAACAATAGCAGCATTTCAAAGTAAGACAAAATTTAGCTGAAGATCCGGCTGTGCAGCAGATACATGAAACTAGCCAGGCCAGGCTTGGCATTCAGAGCACACTTTAATGAGGGGTACTAAATGCACCACATCTTCTCCTTCACATAATTCCCATTCTGACCAAGGTCAGAGTAGCAGGGCTGGAATATGGTGACCTGGAAGATAAGGGTTGATGAAAGAACACTTTCTTTATCATTTATTCTGCCCTGCAGTTGTGAGGGCGGGCTGGACACCTTCTCAACTTCCTCTCTTATTCCTGTTTTCCATGGCTCTTTGGAGGTGGCTGCACAGACTGTAGAAGGGCAGATGGTTTTGTCTGTGCCACCAGGCTCGACTTGAGGGCTGCAAGGTCTAAAAAAAGCCAGACAGCAATGAAGCAGATGGGAGGGAGCTGCAGGGTGGTCCTGCAGAATGGGGAGAATGAGAAACCCAGACTTTGACCCAAACAGGGCAGACAGGCCATGGGTTGGGCTGCAGCAGGAAGATGCCACAATTACTTTGTCTCTGCACAGTTTTGAATAGATGACAGCATCTGCCCATATTAATGCCACTAAAGTAAGGGAAAAGGGTGAGGAACATGCAGTAGAAAATGTGTTTATGTCTGAATGGGTTGCTCTGGCCCTGTAAGCCTACTCCAAGTTAAAATATTTTTTTGTAAGTGTAAATTAATAAAGCAAATAACAAAGGAATAAAATAATAGCATAACAAAATAAGATAAAATAGAATAATAAAATCAAACCAAGGCTCACTCAGCCAGCCCACAGCTATTCAGTTCAGATTCTGAACAGATGACCAAACCCCATGGCTCCTTTGCAGCCTTACCTAAGGTTTCTACTATGGGCAGCTTCTTCACAATCACTCTTTTCTTGGCCATGCGGAGAACACCCAGCACCAGCGTGACGGTGACCACGATGGGAAGGCCCTCTGGGATAGCAGCCACCGCCAGGCTGAGGACAGCAGAGAGACAACGGCTTCAAGCTGTGGGTCAGACTGCAAGTGCTGACCCAAACTTTCCAAAGGGACACCTTTATGGGGGCCAATTTTCCTGCTCATACATGGACATGTGAGTGGGAGCGTGCACTGCTAACCACTGGGACTGCTGGCACACCAAATATAAAAAGCATGATACTTACAGAATGACTTGTGTTGGAAGGGACCTCAAAGATCATCTAGTTCCAACTCCCCTTATCCAAACCCTCAACATTTTTCTAGGTAATTATGGCAAAGCAATCACTTTTCTTCTTGACGTTGCTTAAGAGCATTAACTTCTAGCTAAGTAGGGATTAAGAGGCTGGATTTCATTCACTTATTGAACTGTCTGAGGATGGAAGCTGGATACTCCCCTGGTATCACATCTCACATTTGCTGCTGACTCCTGGCCATATGCAGCCCCACATCTCTGTGCAAGCTACAGTGGGAGAGAACGAGCTCCCCAAATGTCCCTGTGCTGTGCACACTGAATTGGGGCAACACTGAAACCCACAACAGCTGGCGTGCTACAAAACCCTAGATACTGGCCACATCTGGCCCTTAGTTATCTCCTTGGGTAACTGAACACTTCCAGATATCTCCAAAGCATAATCAAGCAGGACTTTCAAAACCGAGGGCTGCTCTCCAGCATTCATAGCTACCACTTTTCCTTGCCACACCTCCCCAGGAGGCAGGAACGTGGCACTGAGCTAGTTTGCCTTCCGTGTTTCTCTGTTGTTTCCTCATCTGTGCTTTTGTTTTTACTTTTATTTCCATGGAAAGCCTTCCCCCCCCCCCCCAAGGTTTGGTTTTAGAACCATGACAACAGTAAGCAACAGGTTTTATGGGTACTACTAAAAACACATAGTTTATTATGTTTGATTAAGAGCTTGCGCATGCATTATATGTCACATAAAATGCACATTCCTCTCTTTATATGTAAATCTAGTAAGAACAGCTAAGGCTAATATTTGCTGTTGTTACACTCCCACTAAGTTCACAGTACAGATAGGAAAGGACATTCATGGCAGGATGAGGTGGAAATACCAGTGACAATTTTCAAAAGACTTTGTTCAGAGGAAATAAGGAAAAATTTATTTGAATTTACTTCATTTTGAAACCACCCCTCCTTCTTTCTCTACTAAACTCAATTGTAAAGCATACATTAATTCCACTTGTGCAAGATCAATAAGTACTTGTGAAGGGTCTTATGCAAGCTGTCTTTTGTGAAGAGTCCACTGTTTTGAACAGGAAACTCCCTAGGACGTACTTCATTACAAAACAAAGAGAAAGGTTATCTCCTGTCCTCACCTGACTCCAATCGTGAACATGCTGAGAAGACGCTTCCCTTGCAACCAGCCAATGAGCATTATTAAACCTGGTGGGGGGGAAACATCCAATTAAATAACATTAAGGAATATATACATCTCTAATCTGCTATGCAATGAGGCCCCCAGATCTCTCCTTCCCAGATGTCTCTGCTTAGACCCCCAAAATCCAGGTAATCCACATCAAGTACTTTGGGAAGAAGTGGCCCTGGGGCACAGAGGGCTCTCACAGCTCAGCATGCAAATATGAGACTTGTGTTCAACTCACCAATGATGCCAAACGAAAAAAGGGTGAGTTGCTTTCCCAGTCTGTCCATGCTTTTCTGAAGAGGTGTTTTGGGAGTCTGGAAACAATGGTGAACAGCTGTTTTTCTTTGCTTATTATGTAAGATGAGAACATGATAGTAGGGCAAATGGTAGCCCCACACAGTCCTGGTTATCATTAGTGTGGTCCTTACAGCTGCCCTGTACGCCTCAGTGCTTACCACTCCACATCTAAGATCAAGAGTTAATTAGTTTCTAACACCTCATCTGTGTTTGGTTCAGAGTTCTAGCCTGTGAAAGCTTGGCATATGTAGTGACAAACAGACATCTTTACCTCTTCAGCTTGCATCATTTTGAACACCTCTCCAAACTGTGAATTTTCACCCGTCCCAATAACAACGCCCTGGAGAAAAAAAAAATAAAAAAAAAAGAGATGAAAAAAATCTTATTGAAAAGATTCTGTGAAGGAAAAGATTGGGGGGGGGAGGGTGACAGGACTCACTTTTCCCTTCCCGTATCGCACCAGGGTCCCCATGAAAACAACATTGCTCAGCGTGGTTATGTCTCCAGCTTCCAGTAACACACTGTCAGTCTTATTGCAGGGCTCAGCTTCTCCTGTAAAACTGGATTCATCCACCAGCAGATCTGTAACCTAATTAAAAGTCCACATTTCTGGCACGGTTAAGAAACATTTCCAAAGCAGGCTCTTGTCCATATAACTGTATTTACCTCTATCAGCCTGAGATCAGCTGGGACCCGATCGCCAACAGAAAGATATATGACATCTCCGGGCACAAGCTCTCGCGCTAGAAGATGCTGCAGTTTTCCTTCCCTTAGGCTATATCAGACAAATGGAAAAATAAGAAAAGAAACCAGGCTGTGAGCTCTTAATTCCTTCTGAGGAAGCCTTGTGCAGGGTGTGGAGCAGGACATGTCTGGGAACCTTTGGGTGCCTACTGAAAAATTCAGAGCTATTTCATGCCCTTCCCCATACCTGATGGCCACACCACACACAGTGCCACCTCATCGTTGAATGGCTTGGAAGGGACCTTAAAGCCCACCCAGCCCCAACACTTGCCATCGGCTGGTTGCCACCCACCAGATCAAGCTGCCCAGGGCCCCATCCAGCCTGGGCCAGTGCCTCCCTACCTTCACAGTGAGGAATCACTCGAGTTCCTGCCAGAGTCCCTGCTCAGCTTTCCTGTAGGCCCCATTTAGGTGCTGGTAGGCTGCAGTGGGGTCTCCCAGGGCCTTCTCCAGGCTGAACAACCCCAGCTCTCTCAGCCTGTTTTCACCTTCCAGACACCAATTTCTCATTACCCACATGATGACCTGAAGTCATTTTCCTCAGTGGCCAGTTCTGCTCCCATAAGCCAAAGAATTCACACCCCACCAGGCCGGGCAGCCAGCGATGCCTCACCAGTTGCACTCAGGGGGGACCAGCTTGTTCAGTTCTTCCAGAGACTTTTCAGAACGATATTCCTTGTAAATAAGGAAGGAGAAGAAAGCCAAGTTAGGTGAGCAACCTGATCATGGCTGTGGAGCCGAGCCTCAGCCCACATACCTGGATGAAGGCCACGGTGACCACGATGAGCACGGCCTGCAGACAGAGAGGTGTTACAGGCAGGGGCATATCGCAGGCTTCAGGAAGCAAAGGGCTGGGGTACAGAGGTGTGCACCTACCATGGTGATGCTCGCAGCGTCCTCATATTCCTTCGTGATCACGCTCACCAAAGCAGAAGCCAGCAGCAAGAGAATGAGGGGATTTTTAAACTGGGAAAAAGAGACCAAAAAACTGCAGTGTAAGTGTGGGTTGAGCTGGCCTCAGACTCATTCAGAAGGGTTTAGAGATGCTGTCTTGGTGCAGGAATCCTCCTTGCCTGCCACAGCATCATTGCTCTGCTTGGACAGAGCAGGTGCAGTGCCTGTGGCTGGACTGGGGTCCCCTGCATGGCCAGGGGCCAGCGAGACTCTCACCAAGACACACAAATTTACTCTCTTTCCCCCACTTACACAGGCAAGGCTTGTCTTTCTACACATATAGGGCAGGGCTGTCTCTAAAAATCTCCTTAGAGACATGACAGGTGCAGACAAAACCTTTTATTGTCTTTTTAGAATTTGAAACCAGAAGTCTTTTTTTTTTTTTTTTCCCCTCCTCATTTATCTACTAAGGTCTGCTCTGGTCCCAGGTGCTGCAGTCCCCAAAAGGATGGGAAATGTCACCAAAATCAGCAGTGGCTTGGGGAAGCTTCATGTTTTGGGAGAATTCCTAACTTCTTTCTCACTTTTAAACATGGACTTTAAGGACCCTGCTCCTACCTGAGAAAATCACAGCTCCATTTAGCTGATGTGGGAACTGGTGGAACTGAATTACACAGAAGAGTTTGTTTGGTGTCCCCATAGGATAAATAATTTGTTAATGTAGTCAAGGAAGAGTTGAGAATAAACAACATCTCACTTTTTATTGAAAACAGAAAAATCCTTGTAGAGATTTGCTGCTGCTTACATCAAAGCACTAAAAGAATATTGATCACACAGGAAAGAAAGGATAATCCATGAAATAAAAATAAAGTCTTCCAAAGCAAGGAAAGTCTTCATTATCCAACTGAAATAAAACCAAAGCAAGCAAAATAATAATAATCATAATCAAATTTATGTGGCTGAAAGCACACAAAAAATAAAACCACCCTTCTTTATTGGTTAAAAACTCTAAAAAGGGAAAGATACTTTAAATATTGATAAGAACATTTGATAGAAACAAAATTCAAAAATAACTTGGTTGGGGAAAACCAGGACAGCGATTTTACCTTCTGCCTGGCTTCTTGGCTGCAGCTGGCTTGAATGGCTCCATGGTCTGTTGGGTGACTGAAATCACAGCTACAGCTGGTTTTCCCAAACCTGTCCTGATTTTATCACTTGCCTTAAAGGGAATAAATGTGCCCCAGAAACCAGGTCACTGAGCTATAACTTTTGATTTGTGGGCTGCATGGAGATAAAAAGGTTTATTTTTATTTTAAGATGTTATCTCCACATTAAATGAACCCGCATCTGCGTCTCACAATGGCTTTCCTGTGGGAACAGACAGTTTCTGAATTGAGGGCGCATCCTGTCCCCAAGGCTGAATCCATGAAATATTTCAATATACACACTCTGGCCACCCCAGCAAGGGGCTTTCAGCAGTATTCGAGGATCTGTACCAAAACTCCTTACCTGGTCTAGGTATTTCTTCCATATGGGCTCTGTGTTATCTACTGAAAATTCATTCCAGCCATGTTTTAACCTGCGCTGTAGCACAGAAATCTCCGAGAGTCCAGTTTGTAAATCAACCTAGCAGGAAATCAAAGTAAACCAACATTACACAGCACAAGATGGTCACAGAAATCTACTTGAAGGAAACCTCATTATGTTAAAGAACCGTCAGTATGCTGGGCATGATGCTCGCAGTTCAGTTCTACAAAGACCCCTGACTGCTCTTTGCGCAGAGCATGTGGCTATCAAGCTACCCACTGCTTTTCTGCTTAGATATTTGTTTTCATTAAACAGCAGGACTTTGCCAACAACTGTCACAGTAGCTCATAAAGCAAGTATGAGTTAATTCAAAAAAATATTTCCATAGGTGAGAAACTACGCAAGAGATGATAAATTAGAAAACTAAGATAATAAATGAAAGGATTGATATCTGGTTTCACTGTACATTTAAAGAAAAATAAATAGATAAAAGTATTCTGATGAAGTTCAAAGAGAACAAGTGGAGAAGGAATAAGGACCTATTGTGCCCTGGGTAAGAAAAGCAAAACACATACACCAAAAAAAAAAAAAAAAAAAAAAAAGTCAGACACCAAAATATCATCAAGCATGACACTCCTCCTTGCTCGTGGGGACTCAGCCTAGCTAAATTTCCATCTGATTTTCATACATGTGGCTAAATGTGAGTCATTTATTTCTTTGTCCAATACCAAGCAAATAACTGGAGCTTCCCTCCTGAGCCCCAGCATCCCTCTAGCCACATGTGGGGGCCATGGTGTGTCCCTGCTCTGCACACAGGTGCCAGTGCCTGCACCGTAGTGGTGACAGCTGTGGTTGCTGTGGGCTGGGGACAGGGCAGAGCCAGGGCACGGGGACAGGCTGTGAGGAACTGTAGAGAAGTCAGCCAGGGCGATAAAACCACATGAGGAGTTTTGCCTCCGAAATGAAACCTGCCACAAATAACAGGGAAAAAAGGACTGCATGCATTTCCATGACATTTTCTGAGGTCCTGCTGATAATTTGGGTCAATACCTGTGCAGCCTGCAGACTTTGATGCTATTTTCACAAAGATGGCTAAAATCCCTTACATTTAAGGCTTTTGCCAGGTCTTCTTTATGGCATTTGCATGCATCCTTTGGTGGTAAAACTGACACCTCCTTCTCTTGCTCGATGACTTTCAGCTCACACTCCTCCTGGCTCTGCAGAAAGGAGATAAAGCACTCATTAGGCAGAAGCCCCATTAACAGAAACCATTCAGCATTTCTTCACCTCTTTTCTTAACCCTGTTCCCTTATCTTGTGAGCCCTACAGCCCCACAGTTAACTGAAACACTTCCCACATCACAGCACTTCATAATACTCCCTCATTAATCCTCGGTGCTGCCCTAAGGCCAGGTGCACCTGATTGCCCTACAGCACAGACATCTACCCCAAGGCTCCTCCAAGGCTCTGGGAGATGCTGGCCTTGTGCAATCCCCCCCAGGCAGGAGCCTCTTCCTTTGGGTGATAGGAGAACAGGAAATTTGCTGTGCCACCGGCATGCCTGATAATATCATTATGTTAAATTCTGCCCAGTTAGGCTAAATGTTGACGTTTTTTGCTCGCTCCTGTGTATGTCCAAATAGTCAGCTCATCTCCACTGTGATCCCCCGCAGCTGCTCAGCACAGAAGGGCAGGTAGGAGCTGGTTGCAGCTGAGTGGTTTTCTGTTGAGCCCTTACACTGATTTAAGTGCTGCCTTGGTTGAAGGGCTGCTTTGTTGTTATCAGCTGGTGGAAAGCAACGCGATTAGGAGCTGAATTACCAAAAAACAAACACACAGCAGCACTGTGGGCAGGAAAGCATGCAGGGCCCTGCTGTTTGCAGTGCTCCTGCACGAGATAAGCGTTTTTCCATGCCAATGTCTTACTGTGTTCAATGCTCAGAGCAAGGAAAGCCTGGTTTTCCTTGTTAAAGACACAGCCAACTTGTCAGAGGGAAAAATGAATGGGAACCATGAGCTAGGAAAACCTCTGCTCTAACAGTAGGAAGAAAATCTCCAGTGTTGAGGCTGGGCAGGGGAGGCTCGCTGGCATGAGGCTGCTCTCCCAGCTCTGCTGCCTCCAAGCAGGAGAAACCAGCCTCAGGCTCTGCCTCCATGGAGCTTATGGTGTAACTAGAGGTGCTGGAGGGTGGGAAGGGACACGAGCACGAGGGCACCACATCTACAGTTCTGTGGAGCTGGTGGGAGAAGCCAGGTCTGCCGCTCCTGCTCTGTCGCTGGTATTTACCTTTGGAAAGGCGTGGGGGAAAGGAGTGATGAAAGCACACAGCGCAGCTCCGGCTGTGCTGTGAATGAGCGCTTTTACTGCTGTGAGCTAATTCATATCGATCGGCCTGTGCCTGACAGTGGCTGCCCCACAACTGTGCTATGGCTTTTCCTCCCAGAACAGCTCCAGCAGTGCACAAGTTGGGAACATGTTTTGCATCACGTTCTACTTACATTTTAAACCAGGTGTGGGCTACTAGCATTATCAATTTACATTTTCCACCGCTATCCTTTGCACATAACTCAAGCACAAGAGTGTGATTCCATACAGCAGGGCAGAGAGATGCAACAAAACAAAAATCACAGTTTAGCTACTGCTTTGCAAGCTCAGGAGGTGCTTGGGGACAGGAGAGGTCTGCAGTGGAGCCGTGCAGCTGCCTGCCCCATCACCTCCATCACTGGCCCCAGAACAATCCATCGATTGTTGTGCAGAGAGGGGGAAAGTGCGGGGCTTCTGCAGGGTACACAACCCCTGTTGTGCACGCTGGCAGGCAGCCCAGAAGATCGGTTCTTGGGATTTCCACCCCCCACCTCTGCTTTTGCTGAGGTTTTGGTTATTTTCTCCTCCATGTCTTAGATCGCTTTGGGCCAGATTATGTATCGTAATCCGGTCAAAATTGAGATGAGTTATTTAGTCTAACAAGGAGCCCTTTAAACCTTAAACAGAAATGCTCTTCTTGTATATTCTTCATGCTTACTGAATAAAATAAATCCACCCATTCCCTCAGAAGCCCTTCATGCTGCTTTTTGGGAGCACGTGGACTGAGAAGTGGCATTCCAGGGTCAGGCAGCATGTGGGAACCCAGCTTGCAGCCATTCAGTCCCAAAAAGAACAAAATGCTGTGAGTTTAAGGCAACTTCGGTGCACAAGGGTGTGAGGTGTTGCAGTCTCAAAACCTAGAGTAGTTGGAGGGGAGGGAGTTAACCCCTCACTTTATGGACGCTGTTCAGAATGCAGAAATTGGTCTTGACACCTCTAAGGGTTTGAAAACACACGTGTGTAAGGAAAATCTATACTGCTGCTTAGCAGAGGCAATGCCATGGCCTTTCTTTTTCTACCTGGAAGGCAAGCTGCACTATATAGTTTTATTTTAAGAGTGTATATATATATATAACAGAACCTGTGAAACCCTCCAGGAGATAAATACTCATTATTGTGAAAGCTGAAATGGAAAAAAGCCTAGATCCCTGCTGGGACAGTAACTTAGCCCTGAACGAAGGACAGGGTTGGGAAATGGCAGTGCTCCGGGCCGTGGCTACTGAGTCTTGAGTGGATCGAGTGCCACGGGGGAAAGGATAAAAATTGTTCTGGTGATGCGATGTGCCTGGGGCATCAGGGGGAGTGTGAGTCATTTACTAGACTAAAGCATAGCCTGGGAATATGTTCCTGATATATCAAGTTGTTTAAGTCATGGCAGTTGCAGAGATTAATAATAGGAGTGGCAAAATACAAAGAATTCTTTGATGAATTTACATAGATAAAATTGAAATCTTTCTTTTAGGAGTGTAGTAACTGTGTTATTCATTACTCTGTCTCATACAGTGGCTTCCTAGCAGTCACCCCATGGTCTGGCTTTGAAATTGTTTTGATTTGTTGAAGCTTCACTATGATGGCATTGTAAAAAGGTTTTCTGGTGTGCCTGTAAATGACAGGAACATCCACGCAGACTCTGGAACCAGACTGTCCCTGACATCCTCCAATCTCTGCAGGCCTGCTCTGCAATTGCTGCCATTGCATTCTCCTGTGATGAGTTCTCTGAGGACCTGCCCGAAGATTCTGCCCTGCTGGATTTTCACATCTCTGCCTATTTTCTGCACCCGCAGCCAAAACCCCAGCCATCCCTGGTAGGTTCTGAACGTGTGACACTCTGCAGGACTAGAGCTGCAATTCAAGCAGGGTGTACACTCAACAGTAAATACATATCATTATTTATTTTGGCACAACAAATGATGCTGCCACAGAACAAGGCAGCCTAATTGCCAGTGGCATCCTGACTACGCAGGATTAGGAACCTCAGCTTCCCATCAAAGCGAGATCGCAGACACCTGTAACCTCAGTGGCATTGTCCTCTCATTGGGATTTTGGGCTGTGTTTGAAGGCACAGGGCAGGACCATACAACATCTTGCATGCTGCAGGGGTCTAAGAGCTCAATGCTTTACTTTCTTCTCTCTGTCACACAGATCATTCCCCATACTGGAAAGACAAGGCTCAGAGAGGATCAGAGGATTAGCTGAAGTGACATCTGAGAAAAGGCCTCAGTCAGATGATCACAGGAAAAAAACATGAGGATCTGGAAGTGTATGTATGGTCTTGTTGGGACGGGACTGAAGACAAAGCCTGACAGGTTTATGTGGGAGGGCACCCTGTTGGCCTGCCACGGGAGAAAAATGGGTCTTGAGCAATGGAGATCCCTGTGCTGAGCAAACACGTGGTAATAAAAGAATCCCAACCTGTAAGCTTTAGTGGAGAAAACTCAACAGCAACAAATGTGACACTGAAACAACCACTGGCCACGCTTTGACTGATCCGAGATGGTACCAAGAAAGGGGAGTGAAAAATCAGTGTTCATACATCAGCCTTTTTCAGGAAAAGAAAGCATTACTTCGAAGCAGGCTCTGCGGGCTGAGCAGAGCTGCCCAGCTCAGTACAGCAATGGCCAGGAGCAGCACAGACAGCCCATGGGGTGCGCTCAGCTGCCCCAGCACCCCACATGACCTGAGCTGTGTGCCTTGCATGAATTGCACAGAAACAAGTGTCCTCTCATCCCGCTGCCTGGCAAACATCTTTATCCTCGTCCCCACTTCACAGGACACAGCCCAGCTCCCAGAGCACAGTCACAGCAATATCACGTTACCGCGGGACAAAGCAGAGCAGGGGGCAAAGACGACAGCTTCAACCCTAACAACACAAACTATTTCGGCAGGTCCAGGCAAGGGGCATGGGGAATCCTCACCTCCTCTTCTGGCTCGGTGCTCCCAAGGGGCTGATATTTCTGCACGAAGCGGGCAGACGACCTTTTCAGGAAGAGTTTGGCAAGCCCACCTTCCACCATCTTTGTGGGGAGCACCCCGGGGCTGTGGCGCTGGTGCCACGGGTGCTGCTCGGATTCCCCTGCAAGCGCAGGGTTGTGGTTACGGGCGGGGAGAGGCAGGGTCACCTGCTGCCAAGTCACGCCTTCAGCTGCAGGTGCCAGAGGGAGGCTGCGCACCCTTTGCCCATAAAACCCTGGCAGGGGAAGCTTGTGTATATTTAAGAGTGGCTGTGGTGAT
Source organism: Alectura lathami (assembly GCA_013399715.1). Taxonomy (NCBI): domain Eukaryota; kingdom Metazoa; phylum Chordata; class Aves; order Galliformes; family Megapodiidae; genus Alectura; species Alectura lathami. The sequence continues at coordinate 37,103 of VXAV01004774.1, forward strand.
ACCAGAGTGTGGTATGTGCATGCACAGCACCTGGAGAGCATGTTGAGGGCTCGCAGCTCAGTGTTTTCTTCCACTCGCTGCAAACTTGCAGCGTAGAAATGCATAATGTGTGTGTAAGGTGAGCCCTCACTCCTCTCAGAGTGAACCTATTGTGAGTCTGTGGCGCAGATTTATTAAATAGCACACTCTTTCATGTGCCAGAGGGGAGCATTTTCATGGTGCATCTCAACATATGGATAAGGTTAACCAGCTGCATCTTTTTGAAGATTTATAGCTGCCTGTCAGGAAGCATTGTGCTTGGTTCTGCACCAGGATACCTACACACTCCCTCAGGCAGAGTGACTACAGGATTCATTTAGGCTTAAATTGTCCCTGTGATGTAAACTGTGAGATTAAGATCCTCCTTCACCAGTGAAAACTGCATTTAGGGAATAAGCGTCATTCCCAGTCAAAGAAAATTTTTCTGCAGAAGAATAATTTTCTCCCACGATATGGGGCCAAGACCCAAAACACTCTCTGGTGTGAGAGTGGTGCTCAAAACCTGGACATCTTCCATCAAACTGTTGCTTTCAACAGAGCCTTTCAGTGTAGCCTTATTTGCATCTCCCAGCCTCAGCTCTAGCAAAAAAATGGTGGAGCCCTGGGAACACGCCACCGTCACGATGCTGTAGACACAGGTAACACATGCCCCCCACACCGAGTCCCACTGCAGCAGTCTGCATTGAAGATTCATTTCCAAAGGCTGAGGGAAAAGCAAAGTGATTGGGAAACAACCTGCAAACAGCTGGCGTCTTGTAAAACACGGCTGGGACTTCCTACCTCCTTCAGCTGCTGATTGAGAAATGCTTTCTTAATGACCCACAGCGGACACGTCAGGCAGATGAAGGAAGTTCCTGAATCACTGCAACAATGCTCCTTCCCATGGGAAAATAGCCAGGGTCATGCTGGGCACTGATTTTCAGGCAGCTCACATCCAAGGCTTCAGGGGCTCAGCCAGTGCTTGAAGGCAGCCTGGCTCCCAAAGACACAGGGAGATCAAAACCTTATGGAAACCTATGGGAGCTGGGGTGGCAAAGCAGCTCAGCATTTGACGTGCTTTTGATTACTTTCTCTCCTTCTCTAGCTTTTGTAAGGAGCAGGAGCGCAGCCAGCTGGCTCTGCTGATAAAGCAGAGCAGGTACTGCCTGGCAAGGAAATGCATCCTTCTGGTAACCTGAGCGTTTTCGTTGTGGTCATAGCCTTGAGGTCTTGTTGAATCATCCCTCATGCCTCTGATAGAAAAGTGGTGGAAAATATTTCCCCTCTCTCTATGCAGGCAGGAAAGATTTGCCTGGGTTTGCCTTTACTTCTATCATCCCAAAACCTCTCCCATCACCCATGCAGCCAACACGTGGCAAGAGGAGCCTGCAGCACCGATAGGCAAGAGCCCAGGTCCTCCTGGGGCCGACTTTGTGCAACGTGTGTGTGTGTTGTACAATCCCGAGCGTGGCTCTCATTAGCCAAGCACTGCTGACAACACAGCTAATTGAGCAACCGGCTCTTGCTGTTGCTCCCTTCCTCCTCTTGGCACAGAGCTGCTGCTTGTGGAAACACATGTAGCTCAGCACTGAATAAACAACCTGGAGAAGAATGAAATCCTGAATATATGTAAGGTCAGAGGCCAACATGCCCTGGCCCCATTGAACATGGATGCACCCACTGGGTGCTAGGCCTGCAGCCTCTGCACCGAGATCAGGCAAGGGGGAGACAATCGCAGAATCATAGAATGTCCCTAGTTGGAAGGGACCCCCAATGATCACTGAGCTGTAGGCTGCCATGAGGCCTCCCCTCAGCCTCCTCTCCTCTAGGCTAAAAACCAAGGGACCTCAGCCGCTCCTCACACGCCTTGCCCTCCAGATCCTTTCCCAGCTCTGTAGCCCTCCTTTGGACGCTGTCTAACAGCTTTATGACCTCCTTCTATGGCGGCACTCAAACCTGCCCAGTTCTCCAGATGAGGCTGCACCAGGCAGAGCAGAGCAGGCCAATCCTTTCCCTCCCTGGCTAGCAATGCTGACAAAACTGCCAGGACAGTACACAGACAGGAGAAGGATGACCTGGTGATAATAATGTGCCATAATAATTTCTGTGTTGTCTGCTGTTATCCAGCCAGACTGCAGATCATGAGAGACAGGGCTGTCTGGGCTCAGGGACATGCCCTTGTCTGTCACCTTTATTCAGCCCTGTAACACAACATTGCATTTTAGCACCAATGAAAGTGAATAAATGCAAAAAGAAAATGTAGTTATCTCTGAATATTTGCCACGTGTTCTGCCAAATTGCTGAATGGAGTGAAGCTTCATTTCCTTTGATTTCTGCCTGATAGGAAATCTAAATGGAAAAATCCATGTGTTGTGCTATTTCATGGCTCAGAAAATGCTGGGGATAAACTGAATCAAGACTATAATGTAAGGAAAACAACACTGATACAAGCTGTATTTCTTCATTCTGTTTTAACACACAATTTTCACACTATATTAAAAAAAAAAAAAAACACAGCAATTATAATACCTTTATATTATTTCCTATTTAGTTGAATAATAAAGCTCATGTTATTCGAAACTCCCCCCCCCCCCCCCTTTCTTTTTTTTTTTAATAGAAAGTAGCTGTTATGACATATAGCAAGCAGCTGCAGTCTAAGATTATTTGAGCCAAAAAATTACCACCAGGTGCTGCTTTCTGCCCCAAACTGAGCATTTCAGGCCCCCACTGCTGCCCAGGCTCATGTGAGGTGAGCACAGGCCCACCATGAGCCCATCCGCAGGGCACAGGCCAAGTTCCCACCCCAGGCCTGGCAGCATGGAGGCTTGATTCAGAGGAAGGTTTGTCAGCAAAGCAGCCTGAGCAGAAGGCTGGGTAGTAACTCAGCACCACAGAGGGCTGCTTCTTCCCCAGAGGCCTCACACAGGTGGCTCAGTCTCCTTCACCTGCTTCCCTTTCCACAACCAGAGCTGGTCACACTTCTGCTCCTCTTGTGCCACCTCGAGGGAAAGAAACTCTAGTGCATGGGGTTGACTGAGTTTGCTGCTACCCAGATGTCCAGATATTCTGCTTTCAGGTCAGGTTTTTCTCATGCCCCTGGCCAGAATTACCACTGCTGCTGGTGGGAACACAGACCTGCCTACAAGGGGACTTCTTGGCACATCCTGCAAATGAAAAATCTCTTCGGCTGAGTAAGAGACAGCATTGTGTTGTGCTGCATAGTGTGTGCAGCACGGGGTGGCAGAGAATAGGTGGCAGAGAAAACCTTTTATAACAGCTTGTTATAACAGGAAAGAACTAAGAGTTAGCCCACAGTTCCTCTCCATTTTTTCCAATGCTATTAATAGAGGGCAGATAAAAGACTTTATTCATTATGAGTCTAAGGCTGTCCCTAGGTATGTCATCAGGAAGGGAAAGGGAATTTAAAGATCTTGGTTTCTCTTTGCACAGGCTTGATGTTGGGAGACTCATCTGATGAGGTGGCTCCAGCTGGGTGCAATGAGCCCCATCATTCCCATCTCTGTCATGGAAATTGCCAAAAGGTTTGTTTTGCACAGCTTCCCCCATGGTTCTTGCTACTTTGTTTACAAAGCTAACTAGAAGGAGGTGATAATGGGAGGAAATAGGGCTTAGCCTCTGTAGACTCATCAGGAAAAGGTGTCTTTGAACTTGGCTTTAAATGATGCTAAAATCCTTTTATGTTATCCTTGCTGTATCCTGTGAGTCCAGCAAAGAGATCTCTTCTGTAGTCAGAAAAAGTGGAATCACTTTTAAAATTAAAAGTTCTTCACAAACATTTCTTAAGGATTGTCTCTGCCTTTAGGGAAATGAAAGGCAGGGAGTATTCGACCTGTTGCACCTCTTTTGTTCTTGCACAGTTTGCTGTAGGCAATCGATGCTCACCTAACACCACCTCCAGAGAAAAGTCCAGCCTGAGTACACCGTCTGAGGTGGTGGAGCAAAAAAACCCTGCTATGTGTGCCAAGACTCCAAAGACTCTTCTGTGGATTGTCTCAACCTTGTAGACTTCTTTGCTTTGCATGGAACTGTGGGACAGCTTCCAGGTAATAACCAAACCACTTCTGCACCATAAAGCTTCATGGAGTTCTGAACTAGGCATGCCAAAATAACAGCAATGTTTTCATTATTATTACTCTCCTGTTTAGGACTTCTGTAGGCTGCTGACCTAGCAATGCACTCCATGGTTTTAAGGCAGATCCCTGATTTAGTAAAAATCTGATACAATGTTTGTCCTTCTGTGATTTCCAGCTAGTAGGCACTTCAGTATCATTTGCAGATGATGCCTTAAATCACATCATTTTTTCCACAAAGGCTGTTAGCCAGCTACACAAGCAGAATATATTTGCCTCCATTAACATGGAAACAAGTTGAATTCAAACATAATTAAAACCTTGAAAGCCAAAGTTCTTAGCCCACCTCACACTTCACAGCAGGATGAGGCACGTACACACATCTGTAATCTCCCCATCCAAACAGGCCAGATGACCATTACCAGAAGTTCAAGAGAACCCAAGGATCAATGCCTGACTCAAGAGCTACCGTGACACCTAGCGCTAGCTGGTCTCTTTTCAAAAGTCACAGCAAACCTTTTTTAAGCAGTGAAACCCACTGCTCTTCCCTCCTTGGCTGCATTACAGGGAGCTTCTGTCCCTGTGGGTTCTCTGTTACAGTTTTGGGGCAGAAGGGAAGTGATGCAGAGGCACTCGTGCTCACTCCAGCCAGGCAGGTAGGGCAAGACCAGAGTGGGTGGAGGTGCTGGCATGGCAAGGCCCTGCCTGTTCCTGGACGTGCAACGCTCAGCAGCACAGCTTCCCAGCACCAGGCTCCTCTTTCAGCTCCAGCGTTCCGCAGCGGGCACCAGCCCAGCGCTGGCCTCTGGCTTGGTTTGTTTTTTCCACCCTTTAAGGCACCCTTGGCCTCCCGCAAAGCTGCCTGAGCAGCTGACTGTGCAATGCAAAGCACCTCAGCTGACAGCTTGAGGTCATCCGGCAGTGAGCGACATCTCTGAATCAACACGGATGTAGCTGGGATAAGTGCCCAGTCAAATTAAAAGATCACCCTTTGTCTGGCTCATCAGCCCTGCCCCTTCTCACAGCACTCTCCACCAGCTTCTCTTCAAGCAGCAGAAATGAGTGCTCCAAGAGCTGAGAGGTTGTCCCTCTGGAAGGGGACACCGGTGGTGGTGGTGGTGATGTTTTGGGGTCGTCATGCCCCTTCCAATGGATGAAATTACTTTTGTCTTCTTGTGCCTATGTTTTCTCAGCTTCCCTAACACCTAAAGCTTCAAGTATTTGTCTCCTTTTCTCAGAATTTAGTGCAAGAACACACAACAGAAACGAAGCAGAGCTGAAAAATATCCTTGTCACTTTTATTGAGCACCAAAGTGGCAGAACCTGCAAACATCCAAGAGCGAGTGCGTGGACTGGGAAGGGTCTGCCTGGGTCTGCTGCTGATCCTCAGTGCCGCAAGGCAGAGCAGCTCCAGCGATGTCACCAGCAGTGCTTGAGGATCCAGCAGGCCGTGAGCATTGCTAGCACACAGTGATAGTTGTGAAGTTGATCACAGCACCAAACATGTTTTAAAGTGTACATGAGGACATGAAAAACAACCTACGTTAGAGATTTCCTACTGTGCTTCATGAAACTGTTGTTAAGCCATTTGTCTTTGGGGAGAAGATAAGGTGAGGACAACTCACTTGGTCTGTGTTTTCCTTCAGCACGTGATGGATGGCCGTGTTGAAAACACAGCTTTTATACAAGATGCTTCTGTAGCTTTTGTTTCCGAGTTTGACACTCGGTAACTTGAAAAGAATTAACTTGAAAACAACAAACATAATAGCACCACGAGGAAGGGTGACGACTTTGATAACACCCAGTAAACAGATGTTCATTAATAAACAATTAATTTGTAAGTTTTCTTTTTTAAAAATACCTTTAGTAGTTGGAAAATATCTTTACCAACCCATCCAGCAAAGTGGTGAGGTATGTGCTTTCTCCAGCTACAAAAAAGCAACCACTGTAGTGAATGTGTCCACTAAAATTAAGTATATTTTTGAATAAAATTATAGAAATAGATCTGTCTGAATGTAGTGTTGTTTTGAATATCTACAGCTTGGAGCAAAGGAACAGAGAATTGAATGCAGTTCAACAAATGAAGAGATTTAGGAAGAGCCCTTCACCTGTTCATTTGCTCCACAAAGCACCGAGGAGCGTGTCTGTTTACGAAAGGAAACAGAAAGAGCAGTTTGGCAACTTTCATCTTTCCAGCTGCAAATGTCATATGCAAATTTACGAGGGTTTTTATAAGTGTCTGAGCTTTGGCTTAAGCCATTTGCTGAATGGAAAAAATCTCACAGTTTGTGGGTGGAAGCAAGCACTGGTATTTGTGAATTGGGTATTTATAAACACCGCTACTATTCTGCATATCAAAATGCTAATTTTATGCATGCAGATGGGGACATGTACTAAGCAAGGGAGCCAAAATATCTTCCTTTGCCTAGTAATTTTGACAGATTTGTCAGAATGAAATGCTACAGTCCCTTTAGGAGCTGCCATAGAAATGGAAAGCATTAACAGAAAATGTGTTTTCAATGTCATAATGCTAAACAGATAAAAAAAGCTGTAAGGCCAAAACACAAATAACATGACCTTAAGGATTTATGGAGTCAACATAAAGGTGCAGGACTTGTAGAGAGCAGTTGCCCATCTGCCAGACAATCCTTTTAATCACACATATTTATCCTGCTTTGGTTTTTCTAATATGTGCACAAATAATCCAGACTGCAGCCCTACTGCTGAGGTTTTGCAGGTATAAAAATACAGATATATAATTTGTGAGCTGGCTGAAAACAACAACTTAAAAAGGCTGGCATGTGTGCATCCCTGATTGCAGAAAGAACTCTATCATTATCTCTCAGTCTGCAGCTCACCAGACTGAGAAGCTTAAGGAAAGTAACTTAAAAAAAAAATAATTAAAAAAACCTGTTTTTCTCCTACCTCCTCAAATTCTTAAGGTTTCAGGCTTAGGCTTGTAGATGGGGTGTCAAACTGGTGAACCTCAACTGTATATAGGAAAAGAAGAAACTTGCCAGGTTTCTGCAAGCTTGATGCTTAGCAGAAGGCTTAGGTAACACAGTTGTTTGAGATAGGCAGGGACTGGGTTTGACCTAGAGAGCCCCTTTGGTCTTAGTCTTGATTATTTTCATGCAACTTAATATTTTTATACTACTGAGTGGTGTTTCTGGTGGTGAAATCTGAATCGGTCACCTAAGATGCACGTAGAGAGCAGGCTGTGTGCCAGCAGCATGATAAGGGTGCTGTGGCTTGCAGGCATCCCCTCGGTGGTGTTTACATTTCTTTGGTGGAAGGGCAGCTCATACATGGTGTGGTTTCTTTCAAGGGGTCACATTCCTCCCCAGCTGATGCACTTAAAATCTAGACTCATCCTGTTTCTTGAAAGCCAAAGTCTTTATCATGGATGGGCAAAGATGAGGGTCGTGCTGGAGATGTGCTCAAGGAGATTTGGGACTAGAATTATTCCAAAACGAAACTGTTGAGTACATCATTCCTTGAAAGCTGCTCAACAGAGCGGTCCAGCTGGGTGAAAAATCAAACAACAACAAAAAAAGGAATTAAAATATTTACCCTCCTTAGGATGTTTGCACAGAACTTGTCCTTACGTAGCCATGGAATCTTAACAGTCACCCTGACGTAGGTACATGAAAGACACACTCAGCTGCTTTGTTTTCTTAACTGCCTGTTAAGCTCAAGTTAGTTTTAAAGTGAAGCTAACAGTGCTGAGAATACCACCTTGGAACAGAATCTTTGGTATAATAAATATTTTCACTCTTGCCTAATTCAAAGCCTGATAAAAGTAATGGAGTGCTTTCAGTTTTTCAGTTGGCTTTGGCCTGGCCAGACACAAGCACATTTACTGACCTGAGTGGGCCACGCTGTTGAGGACAGATGCTCACACACGTAAAGCTACCCAATGAAGTCACCCATGGGCCTAAGTATTTGCAAGACAGACTCTTACTGCAAGCCATCTGGAATAAAGAGCTTTGGCTTGGTCTTGCAGGAGCAGTCATATCTCTTCTATCTGAAGCGCCGTAGGTTCTTGGGATACCTGTGCAGCACCAGCTGTCTGTCTGCAGAGGTGCTTGAGCACTGCTCTTAGAGCCTGAGGTATGCATCTGTGCAAAGTTTGAAGGTGTGTTCCTTATGCTGGTGTTTTGATGTCAGCTAGTTTCAGCCTCAGACAACCATCCCCTTCAATAAGTGCTGACTAAGCACCAACTGTCTTCACCCAGCTCCCCCTTTTCTCACCGGACACTTACCCTGGCACACTTTTCATTAGCCCAAATGCTTCTGCTGGTTTTTCACATAGCCAACTACATTGTTGGAATTGCTGCCTGTAAAACAAATCTCAGTGAGGTTAGATCGCAGATAAGTCTGTGGCAAATATTTTCACAAGGAACTCTATGCACTACAGTTTTATTGGTCTCATTATGTATCTGTTCTCTGGCAGAGCTGCAATAGCAGGCTAGACTGATGAAAGGAAAGCCTTCCATAGTTTCACCAGCTAAACTGGCTCAATTTTGCTGTTTCTAAGTCTTTTGCTATAAAAGGTGTTGTCTAGCTATACCTGAGTATCACTTCCAACTCGTCTGACTGTTGCCCTTTAGGTCACAGAGTTAGCAGAAACTATGAGCTTTCCAGTAATTAGTGGAGAGATCTCCTGGAAGATCCTCCTGTGAGAAACAGAGGGGGTAGAACAAGCTAACTTTTTGGAAAAAAGACCCTGCTTTTGACAGAGTTCTGTATTAATCTGAAAGGAGTACTGGGAGTGACCAAAGCTCCAAAAATATACTGTAAGATAACCAAAGGTCAGTGGATTGGGTGTTTCTCACCCCTTGGGTGGGAACCCCTGGCAGAAGGCTGAATCATTCAACACAGTGTGTCACTGCAGGCAATGCTGGTTCCCAAGAGTCCCACAGTCGAGGCATCGCAGATCTGGAAATAAGATCTTTTTGACCAAGGCACGGAGCCTTGAGACTAAATCATCTCTTTCTGCTATACGCAGATCTTTATTTCATAAGCAGCAAATTCACTGTAAGCAATGCAATAACTATAAGGTTTAATAACAGCAAACGCTTCATGCTTACCAAAATACTCCTTGTAATACTTATGCCTCAGGTTGCGCCCATCTGAAAAAGAAGGTACATAAGGAAAACACGTCCAGCCAGCCTTCACCCTTTGTGTTAAACCCCAGCCTTCTGTGTACAGCACAGGTAAATTACAGATATAGGGTTAATAATCTCACAAACAAGAAAACAGAAGATCTCTGTAGCTGAAATAGTGTAGGCTGCTATGAAACTCTTATAAAGCTGTTTAGATTCTTTACTTCCCAAGCAAGGCTACCAAGGACACGACTCACTTTCCCTGAGAGTAGTTAACTGCTAGTCACTACAATGTCATGTCCTCTTCAGTAGTCAAGGAATCACAGACTTCCTCAAAGGAAAGAAAACTTGGGTAAAATTTCAGAGCATGTATTTGTGATCTATGAAGTTAAACGTTTTCTGTTTTTAATTTACCATTTATATTGCTACTTAAGCTCCTAGAAATAGCCAGTGTCATAGTTCTTACCATACAACTATACAATATATTAGGGAAGTTATTAAAGACAAGGATATGAAATAATAAAACCAAAGCTCAAATCCCATGTCTTACTGATGTCTGCTTGAAAGACAAAACAAGGAAGGGAGATTTGCAGCCAGCTGACCTGGATTTCCACGGAGCTTGATGCACTGGCCCCTGTTAGGGATTCCTTCAGCCGTGTTGCCGGGGTTGATGATATGGCACTCGTACCCCGTGGGGCAATGCAGAGGCTCATCTCCATCCTCAGTGGTGCTGCAGGCCTCAGCTGCAAAAGAAGCCTGAAGGTCACAAATTGTGGCTTTATCACCCACAAGCACACAAAATGTAACAACAGGGCCACCTTCTTCTGCGTCTCCTCCCAGACAGGATTTCAAGCTACTTCCCAAGCACAGCTACCAAGGAGCTTACACCTCCAAAGACATCTGGCAGAGCAGAGGATCACGTTCACACCTCACACAAAACCTGATGTGTCCAACTCCACATGCAGAGTGCAGAGCAGTCCGGTAAAACCACGGCGTGTTGTGTGGGGTCTGTGCTGGAGAGTGGTGAAGACAAATCACTGCTGTCCACCACGATGGGCGCTGAAGGGTGGTCTCACCACAGTGCTCTTGCCTCCAAGCAGCCATATGTCTGTTCCAGCCAGTGTTTAGGGCTGGCTGAGGAATCGGGGAAACGTGAGCAGGAAGCTGGCAGTCTGCTGCTTTGTTCTCTGCTCCACACCCAGTACGGTGCTGATGAATTTGAACCTCAGATGTGACTCACTACAGAGCAAGGCAGCACCACCTCCTGTTGCCAACAGTGGCCTCAAGCACCTTGACCCTGAATATCCAGCAAGTGCAGGGCAGAATAAGAAAGTAAAGCAGGAATCACAGGAAGAGTTGTTTTTGTGCATTAAGTGTGCAGGCTGTGCAGGGACACTCCACCCTTTCATTTGCCAGGGTTTTAATTTCAAGATCCTCTGCTGTAATTCCAGTGCCATGACTGATGGTTGTTACATCACTAATTACTCCCTCAAGCTGAGATAAAGGTGATAAAATAAGAACAAATAATACAAGCATGACAGGGATGGATGAAGAGGGACCTATTTTATCTTATTTTTGCCAGTGCAGCTCCAACGAGCTGGAGGCAGAAATTTCTCTTGAAGAACTGGTTGTTTTCATAATGGATGAGAATCAACGTTTGGCGAGTCTGATACCATCTGTGTAGGACCAAAGAGGGTAATTTACTGGCACTACCTGTGTCTCACTAAAGCTGATCAAAAGCTGGAATAACCTTGCAATGATGAAAATCAGAACTTCAGGCGTACATACAGGATGCCTCATAAAAGAAAATTTCCTGCCTCCACACTGCCTCGTTGCTTCATTTTGAAATACGTTTCATATTTGAAAAATGTAATTAAAAGCCTTTCTCTGTGGAATTAATTGAGAAGCCCAATCTTGTTAGCAGTCCCCAAGCTTTGATGCTCCCAGCAATGTGTTGGCTTCACTCAGCCCTGCAGCACTTTGCCAGGGTTCTTGTTTAATGCATTCCCCTAACACAGGAGCTGGAGCTGAGCCCCCATCCCAGGGCATCTGTGCAGTGAGGCCACTGGAGGCTATGGGAACTCCTAACCCAAGTCTGCCCACAATTTATAAGGCAGCTGGTGGAAAATCTGTGTATGCTGACAAAGTTTTTTTTTTTTTTTTTAATATATTTCTACCTCTTTCAAGAATTGATAAAGATCCCATTCCTTGGAGTATTCCCAGTGCTCTGCTGCCTCCAGGCTCTCCCTTGTGTGTTGCCCTTTGTTCTGGACTGACAGATCTGATCGGGCCCTCCTAGCACAGGATTTCCGGCCAAACCCATAAAAAGCAACTGATTTACTGCATAGAAACTACTGCCCGGCACAACACAGTGTTATTTGTACAGAAACCGTAGACAAACACCAGCAGCCCCAGCATGCCAACCACCCTGGTAAGCCGTTTGTGATAAATATATTACTTACTGCCTTTTGCATAGTTATGTATATCGTGGAGAAGACAGTGAGATGTACTGTACCTTGTAAGACCTCCTCTGGGCCATCCAAAAGCCATCCGTTTCCTCCCAGCCAGCGGGGTTTGGGCTGAACCAACCAATCTAAAACTGTAAAAAAAAACAAGAAACCACAGAGTCAAGGTGGTCATTCTGGAAAAATCACAGACATTCTGTAATGGGCAGTGATGAGATCCGGAAGGATGGACTTGAATGAGTTTTCCAGATGAGTTGGTTGCCTGGCTTTTAATTCACATTGGGATTCTTTTTTTTTTTTTTTTTTGGAAGTTTACACCACTTGTGCTGGTGGAAATTCTGCAACACCAGCTGACCCTATACAATTCTTAACTCAAGAGTCACTCCAAACTCAGCTCCAAGAAATCAGAAGCACAGAACCAAAGTTTTATCTTTTATTCCCACTCAAACCACACCTCCAGCCTGTGACCTGAGATGCATGGGGGTGACCACCAGAATTTCTGCACCTTTCTCTCTACCACAGCTTGACTGACTGTACCTGGCGGTGGCTGCACGGACTCCAGGCAGGCATAGATGCAGCCGTTGTAGCAGCAGCGCTTGTGCCTCTCGCACTCGGAGTCGGAGCGGCAGCTGGGCACCTCGCAGGCTCGGTCAGGCAGGGTCTGGGGCGGTGGGGGGCAGCGGTCATTCTTCTGGTAGTGGGCACTGTGAGAATGAAGAGGGTACTCATAATCCTTGCAAAGAAAACAAAAGGAAAGAAAGGTTTGGCATAAGGTGGGTACCAAACATCCCATCAGTTGAAACAGAAGAGGGATTTCAAAGTGGTTCTCCCGTGTTTCCTAGGCAGGACAATTCACTGCTCAGTTTCCCCAGACCTGACTTCAGTGCTCTGGAGACAGAGCTAAATGACCATATTAGCACACTTCTTTGGAAACATCAACCCATTGGATTGCTGTGTGGAGTTCATTTGGTAATTAAGGCAATTGTAATAGCAATGAGGAGGTAAAAATCCTTGAAAATCTTTTACACTTTTCTGAGAAACAGAAAGAAAGACTCCAGACATCATCACGACAAGCATCCCAAAATGCTGCTACAGTAATGCAGTTGAAATGATGGCATTGCCTTGTCTTGAGGTTACATCCCCAAAGGGACCTGGAACCAATGCCCAGGTAGTGCCTGGCTCCCAGACAGGCTTCTTCTCCTTTCATGCCCTCCTTCTGGGCCAGAGCTTACAGGGGAGAAGTACAAAGTCATCTGAGCCTGTACCCTGTGGGGTCCTGGGTTGCTACATTGGAAACCATTCCTAAAAACAGAGGTAGTGTGGGTGAGGTCTGTGGGGGTGATGTCAGTTCATCACGCAGCAATTGAGGCTGTGTTTGACTAGAGCAGAGATGAGCCCAGCTGCTCACTGCACAAGGAGAGGACAGAGGGATTTAAAGAGGATTAACAGGCACAGGATTTTAGCAGGAACATTGGTAAGAGGCAATATTCAGACATTATCCATGCTGGTGGCATTTTAGCAAGAAGCCAACTCCCTCCACCAGAAGTGAACCTTCCAAACCCATTTCTTTCTCACTTTTGGCTAAACTACTGAGCTTGAGCTCCCCAGAGCAGCATGAAGTGCTCACAAAGGGAAAAAAAAATCAGATTTATAAACACGTATTAATAAGCTCTAGTCAAATCAAAAGACAGGTTCTGGATTTGCACTTTTTACAGAGACTAATGTCTAGCAAAAAGTAAGAAGTGACAGCTGCCATATGCTCACTGGCAGGCTGCTTGGTTAACAGCCCTATGGGCACTTGGCTCCGTCACTGTTGTGTTTCAAAATCAGTGATGAACAATGAGGGTTGTTATTCCAAGAAAGGATGTGGTGCAACTGTCCCCGAGGGGTTCCCCAGGAAGTTTCACCATCAGGCTATGGAGAAATGTGGGGTTAGACTAATATCTTTCTTTATCTAGCTGCTCTGCATTCTAATTATTGTAAGTTCCGAACGGCTTCTGCAGAGCACACGTGCCTCTGTGAGACAACATGTCACCATGTGTACTGCCCAAAAAAATGTCCTGGGAGAGGCCCCAGGAGGCAGCCTGCACTCGTCCCGAATCCACAAGCTGAGCACTCCCTTGGTACACTGAGCACATCTAGTACAGTTTTGAACTTGGAGGAATGAACACTGACCGTCACTCACATCTCATAAGATTGCTTGCCAAAACTTCTGTGTTCCTTGATGGATCTGTAACGGAGCCCATCGCCCTGGGGACCGACCACCGACCCGCTGCTGCATGTGGCTGAGCACCAAAAGAAATAGCGATGCACGTGATTTGTGCTACTGTTGTGAGAAGTTTGACTTCCCTGCTCTGCCATGTATTGTACGTAGGAAGTAATTGTGTTGCTGAAGTGGCTGTTTTTCCATCAGAGCTGATCTCATTTCTTCGGGCGATAGCTAGGGGGAAATGGAGAGCAGCAAATTTCTCAGCTGCTTGCTTTGCAGTGATTGAGTCAGCAAATATACCAGTATAGAGCGGAGTCAGGATGATTAAAAGTTTTAATTTATGGTAGAAGGTGTATGTGAGGAAAATCCATATCCTGGTTATGCCTATACTTCGTTAAATAATGTGTGTGGGTCTGCATGTGAGAGACAGAGAACTGCCAACTTTTGTAAGAACAGGAGCCTCCTGCCCTGTGCCCGGTATAAGCCAGGTCCCATGATCAATAACATTTTTTCTTCTGCTTTTGCCTTACTTTCTTACACACAGTGAACTAGAAAGTGCCCCAAAACCCTTCAGTGAGGTTGTTTTCCCATGGATTGCTGTGCTGTTTGATCCACCAGATAGGTTTGAAAAATACGTTTCATAATTTAATGGTGCTTTCAATGTTACAGTGTAAAACGAGGTGTCAGGTAACACATTGTCCATTCCTCAAACAGCTGAGCACACTCCAGCTTTGAAACAATGTGCATTTAGCTGGACTTATCTAAAACTCCATGTATTTGTTGTTGTTGGATTTAAAATGGAAAAATGCTCATATCAAGTACAATTTGGTGATATAAGATAGCATTTAATGGCAAATCTATGCAGTTCCAAACTTTTAACAGGTCTCCTTGTCTGAGGGAGCATGTATCCTGAAAGGTCACAGTTTACTGCTCTATTACTTGAAATGTCAGCTGCAGACTGAAATGTAGTGATCAAAATAATACTGGTGATTATTAGATACATGGGAGAAAAAAAAAAAAAAAACAAGCAAACCAAAAAACCCCACAGTTACTGCAGCGGCTTTACAAATGATTCAGAAACCAAGAAGCCAAAATTACAATGAACATTCAGCTCAGTGAATGAGGTTTCCATTTGGGAACAATATAAAAGTTTCAGCCAAATTCCTTTGTACTTCATGACCTTGCTGCCCATTTTCTTGGCTCTTAATCCCTTTGTTTCTAAGCCTCATGGCCAATAGATTATTTTTGTGATTTTGGTCTAATAAAACTGCTGCCACCAGTTTATGCCTGCTAAAATCTCAGTGGGAAATGTATTCCCTAATTCACAAAAAGCCTTGCTAAGGATGTCTCCAGGTAAGGGCTACAAATTCTCTTCAACAACTCTCATAGGATCCACAATTTTGCTGGGAGCACAACTTGGATTTATCATTTTTACAGATTGTGACAGCTGCCAAAATTTCCTCCTTTAAGAATATTTTTCAGTTTGGAGGCAAATTATTGTTGCCTATGGTGTTTCCTATTAATGTTTCCCATTAAATAATTTTAATGACAAGATCTGCATTAGAGAAATGCAGACAGAAGTTAAGGGGAAAAGTTCAGAGTTCAGCAAAGAGCCCTGGAAGCCAGGAAACATGATCAGGAAAAACCTGAACACAACCACTCACTTTCAACCCATATTTTCAATAGTAACTGTGAGATGCAGCCTGCCTCCAAAAAACCTGCATCTGTTCCATTATTTGCACCTGAAACTGGACCCTGGGCTTGTGTCAAAGCACAGTTCTCTGCTCACATGTTACTTCTAGGCACATGGAAATTGTGCTAACCTGGGAGCCGAAGAGCCTATCTCCATGCTGATATATGCTAGCTAGCTGGAGGGTAAATAAATTGTTGGAGCAACATTACAGCAGCTGCAAGGAATTATTCATTTCTGGAAATCTTTAAAAGAAGGCTGGACTTTTTCTTAAAATGCTTGATGTAGTTGACACTGGAATAAATTCAAGACTGCCCCAGGTTTTCCCAGTGGACGTGTGGGTGTCTTGATAACAAACTGATGTCCTTCCCCAGCTAGCTTCCTCCTCTGCCCTCCAGGAGCAGTCCCCAGCCTGTTCAGGGGGCTGCAGAACACCAGCTGCAAATCACTACACATGGTACAGGCCCCTCTGGCTGTAAAATACAGGGATTTGCTAAAAGCTAGAAGCCCAACTCCTCCACCCCACTCTAACTGCCATTTTGTCCTTCCCATTGCATTCCCTCTGCTCTTTCTCCCAACTCCTTTCCCACTCAGCTCCTCCTCTCCACCAAACCCCTTCCTCAGAGCCCAGAATGAAACACTCCAAGCCAGGTGCTCACCTCAACACCTGCTTGTTGTTCTGCAGCCATCAGTTTGGTAGACACATTCCTCCTACTGTGGTCTGGGAGGTTTTGGATTCAGACACCACACCACCCAGCTAAATCCCTTCCTCTCACCTCCTCCTCCCCTGCAGACCTTGCCCAGGTCCCCGTGGGCATCATGTGGAGATGCCTTTGCCCCAGCTCCTGCACAGCTGCACTCTGCTCTGAGCAGCTCCATCTGTTACCCCTCTTCCAAGTGACTCACCAGTCTGTTCCACCCACAGCCTCTGGTTCCCTAACTGTAGGGAACATGCAGCATTTGGTGAAAAAGAAAGCGTCTCTGAGATACACAGGGGCTGCCAAAACAGGTTCTTGGTGGAGAGGAAGATGGAGAGATGCAGCCTTCCTCCTTACAAAGCTTCAAGGAGAAGGAAAAAGAAAGGCATTTGCTGTTTTCCCTAGATAGAAGTTTCTGTCAATATGAGCAATTTGAGCTGAGCTTGCCAGATCAGTAGCACCTGGATTCGCAGCTGCCAGCAAAAACAGCCCTTTGAAGGAGTGCAGATTGAAAGAGGAGGGTATGTCCTCAGGGGAGTGGGCTCGCTGCCTCCCCACTGCACATTATCTGAAGATCCACATGTAAATACATGTTCTGCTCCTGTCCCATCTCTCTGGGTCATTTACACTGTGATCCCACTGACTTTGAGCTTCATGTTGAAATACAACAGAAGAGCATATTGATCAATACACTTTCCAACCAGAAATTTTGAACAAAACGCAGCCTTCTGCTTCATCATTTTCCAATTAAACTGCAAACCAGAGACTTTGTCCAAGGGGACACTGCACTGAAGCAAATTTCTGGCTGGAAAACAATTGCGTACCTTTAAAACATTAGCACATTTTTTTCTGCAAAATTTCAAGGAGAGGAAAGTGCCATATTTCATTTCATTTGAGCACAGGCAAAAGATGTGTGTCACTCTTCTGAGCCAGCTCTCACAGAAACCAAATGTACTCATCCCTAGACATCACTCTAGATGTCATGAGCCAGAAAGCATAAATATAAAATAAAGCATAAAAATAAAATAAAAGCCTTTGTATGTGGCTGCAGAAAACAGGTGGAGGATCATCTGTAGCAGCCATTTGGCCCAGACACAGCACAGCTAGACTCAGCACCATCCTTTCCTCCACTCACAGGAACTTGTTGCTGCTTCAGAATCAGTTCCAGCTCTGCCTCTCTAAGGGCCATAGCAGATTTGGAAGCAGTACTGGTGCTCAGTACCCCAGAGGTGAGTAACCACAGGGCTCATTTCCCTCTGACACGCTGGGCAGGCACAGCAAGTGCTCCACTTGGAGATATTTACCCAAAGTTACCCCAAAAGGCAGTGGAAGAACTGGGCAGGGATCCCTCCTCCCTGCCCTGTGAATACAATTTATCTTCTTTTCACTAAACCTGTTCCAGACGTGTAGGTTTTGCATTCCCCATTCAGGCTTCCCTCGCTGCCTGATGAAGTTTCTAGGGAAAGCAGTGGTGACTGCAGCCCCGATGTATTTTCAGCATGCTTTACAAGCTTCCCACTGCAGCAGCTAGGTGGCAAAAGTTTAGTACAGGCTGGGAAACTTAACGCAACCCTCATATAAAGAGACGGGCTGCGCATTCGAATGCTTCTTGTTCTCAAATGATACACACATAAAGAAAACTCCCACCTCACGGTGAGCATACCCAGCTCCCCAGATCACCCCACCGCAGGCTACTCACATCATATTTCTCCGTCATTTTCAGATGTAGAGCACGTTTCCAGAGATTCCTTGCACAGCCTGAATCTGGCAGCAGAATTAAGACACACAAGGCTGCAGCAAAGATCTTCTTACAGAAACATATCTCTGACAGCACCCTGGAATCCATTTTTCCAATGAGAGATCAAATAAGGAGCCTGTCTTTCCAGGATCCGAACGATTCAGAGTCCTGGCAAGGAGGGAGGGAAAGGGAGAGAGAGGGAGTGCAAGGGCTGCTCGCTGGAGAGAGAGAGCTGCTTTCTGCTGCGCAGCTTCTGGGAAGGGAAAGGGAAAAAAAAAATAAAAAGGAGCCCACTAGCAGAAGCCAGGAGCTGCCGTTGAACTTCTTTGAGCAAAGTTAGATCAGGTTCTAAGCTCACATGTTCACACAAAGCACACGCTTTCCTTGAATGATAGATGGGAAGATTACTTGGAAAGATTATTTTTAGACCTTTGTTCCCAACATCTGGCATCCTCAGAGAGCCCCATTCAAAGCCAAAGCGTGGGATCAGATGACAGATGCCGCAGGGGGAAATAAAGGTCTTGGAGGGGTGGGCTTGCAGCGTCAAGCAAACGGCTCACCCAAACTTCCCAGTGACTCGGCTCTCCCTTTTTGTGTGCTTCCCACTGTGCCCCGAGCTGTGGTTTTCGATCATGTTTTGACAAAGTGTAAACTTCGTATGAAGATTGCTTGAAGGAAATGATTTAAAGACATGGTAAACATGTGGAGGCTTTAATTAGACCAAGTTGACGTTAGCTTTCTGCAAATGATTTCGAAGAAGAGGAAGATGTGGTCAACGGGTAAAAATAAATCCACATTAATGGGTGGGGAATAGGGAAGGAAGGTGCTTTAGAAATGACGACATGGAAAGTGAGGAAGGGGACATGACTCAGCCTGTGCCTGACCATGGGAGAGACAGAGAGCCTGGATGCGGGGCATGAGACACGTTCATGGATATTCAGGCACCCCAGCATCTGAAAGACAAGAATGCCCTGAAGAAATCAGGTTAAAAGCATCCTGGCATCCTGCCTGGGATGGGGACAAAGGCAGGTGCCACCAAGTAGAACAGGGTGATTGTTACATAGGTGTGAGTACATACGTTTGTACGTGTATGAATGCACGGGCGTATGCGTGTGTCTATGTGTATGTGCTTTTTGCAGCCCAAGGGGATCTCTGTGGACATGCAACGACTGTACACATATGGCTCTGTCTTTGTATCACCTTCACCACTTGGTCCATGGGTTGCTCCTGCAATAACAATGATAGCGGGGTTTTGGGGTCTGAGAAGATCTGGCTGAGAGGACGCCTTGCAGGGGAAGGTAGAGCTCAGCACCCACGGGTCACTGTCATCTCTGCCCAAATTTCACATAAACGTCAGCTGAAATCAAGAGTTGAGCTGGAGCTACTGAAAGGCGCACTCAGTACATCCAGAGAGGAATATATCGCTACCTTAGGTCTTCTATTTGTGGCTTTGTTTGTTATTGCTCACAGGGCTTTGTCTCACATAATGGGACGCCTCCAATTCTTTTTAAAAACAAATCTCTCTTGTTCACTGCAATGTTAATCTCTGCACCTTGATAAAGCACCTTTCAAGCACAACCAGGAGCTCCCACCAGTGTCCTGATTCTTGCGTTGTAAAGTGACAAATGACACAGCTAGTTCAAAAGAATAAACAAGATTTTTTCTTAGAGTATTGCTACTTAATTTATGTCTTTGTGCTATTTTACTTGTCTGACCTCTTGCTGAAACCCAAACCAGCGTGAAATAACTGCTCACGATAAATCTCCCTAATTTCATTTTTGTTGTTTTTTTCATAGACTTGCAATCTGGACATGGAACAACTAGTTCTAGAGATTAATATATACTACAGACATCATTTATTGCCCTTTTTTTTTTTTTTTTTTTTCCAGATATGCGTCTTTGACTTTTACCCAGGAGAACCTAGGGTCTGTGCATTATAGTTCATGGATTGTACGCTGAAGAAGTGTGAATTCTCCTTGCAACAACAAATTTCAGCAGATGGTCATGGTCCTCACATGAAAACCCAAGTCAGTGTTACCATACTTGGGTCTCCTGCATACAACACTTTTCACCTTCACTTCACAAGGCACCACATGCAATGCCTGGACTGGGCTATTCCAGCTATCGGCTGGGGAAACTGAGGCATGGGGTAAGTGATTTACTGAAAACAGACCTTCTCCCACCTGCATGACCAGAATCCTGAGAGTTACAAACAGCGCAGACTAAGCTGGGGCCCTGTGCTTCAATGCTCTGTCCTCAGGTCCACTAGGGAATTCTTCACACCACACATTTCCATTCCTCACATGCTTCAACCTCCAGCCTGTCTTGGAAACCAGGCAAGGGTTTTCACATTTTTTTATAGCATTAAGAAAAACTGCTTTAGTTGGAAACTGTGGAAAGAATATATTTCTTGGCTTTTCTGGATATTTTTGTTCCTGGTGGCCTCTGGCAAGTCTGTCTTCATGAGTCAAGTTGGTTGGAAAAAAAGAGATGAGTATAGAGGTATATAGAATCATAAGACCATGGGGTAGTATTGCTGCTGAGCAATTAACCCAGTGAAAATCCACGCTCCCAACCAACCCAACTGACCAGGTACAAACCTGTGTGTGAACCAAGCGATAAGAATATTTTCTGCTAGTGAAAGTTTGCAGAGTGCTTGGTTGTGTCGTTCTTAATAAAACCACGTATTCTATACACCTGCCCTGGGAGTACACACTATATCACTAAGCCAAGGTACCTCTGCTTCAAGATTTGTGGTGTAGTTCCTCCCGCAATGTTCCCTCTGCCTTCAAGGATGTTAAATGAGATAGCTTCATATATCATCGCTAAGAAAAGCGTCACCTTCCATGTATGGATCTGTGCAAATTTTCATTCCACAAAAAGCTTCCATAGGGTACGTTCTGCAGCAACATAAATTGCAGCCAGATGATAATGGGAGAACCTGACTGAGACTTGAGCACCTCCCTAGGACCTGAGAAACCTTCAGCATCATTTGTTACAGGAAGGAAGACCTGAGGGAGATGTATCTGTGTGGAAGGGCTGGCATTTTATCCAACCAGGAGAAGAATGTCACTGCTGGAACTGGGATTCACGCTGCCTGATGAGAATGAATTCAATAATTTAAAAATTTTAAAAAATGTTCTCAGAGAGGTTCTGAGTGAAAGTCACGGGGTGTTTGTACAGCCAGGAAAAATGTCTTTGTCCAGCCAAAAAGCAAGGTAGGTCAGCCCAAGCCAAGACTTCCCTTTTCCCAGAGGAAAGATCTGACTTTTAAGGAAAGATAAGGTCAAAAAGAGAGTTTCCTCAAAGCACACAGCTCCAGCAGCCCAGGGTGACTCATTTCAGACTCAGTCACCATACCTTCATGTCAGGGCTGCTGCACTTCATTATCTGTGGAGCTTACAGGCCTGCTGTTTCCTCACCATTCTTGCACAGGTTCCGCTGCCAAAAGCAAAGGGCAATGGTTTTCTGGGGGTTAACCAGGCCAGAGGTTGTTGAAGTTACCTGGTCCTGTGCGAAGGGAAGCTTACAGCATGCTCTGTCCCCTTCCATCCCCTGCAAACCCAGACTGCAGTCCCTCCTACGAGCACACCCAGGTGCGTGGGTGGGATAAACAAGAAGCAGCTGAAGCATCTCTGAGGGGTAACCCTGGAGATGTTGCTGCCCCTCACCCAGAGGGTTATTTTAGGGCCAGCTCTACAGGAAGACACCAAATCTGGGTTTTCAGTGCAGGTTTGTTCCTTCTCTGGCTATTGTGTTTGTGCCAGATGTGCGCTACCAGGGAACTCTCAGATTTGCAGGATGAAATCAAAAGGAATGCAAAGCACGGACAGGTGATTCTCCTTAAGCATCTGGCCTCAAGCCCTCACAAAGGCTGGCAGAGGTCAATATTAAGTGGCCCCTGTCCGTTTGGAAAGGCCTATAAAGAACAATATGAAGTGTTTCTACTTTTAACTAATTTTATTGTGTATGAGATATAAACTAAGCAGACAAATGTTATTAGAGAAGCAATCTCATGAATGCTACATCCCACTAACTAAATTAGCAGGAAGTCTTAAGAAAACATTGTATTCATTATGCAGGGAAAAGGAATTTCACTGGGGGGAGGCCATGCGTCTGCTGTGCCCAGGAAAGCTCCACGGAGCCCAGACGGTTCCTTCAGGTGGGACTGCTGGAGCCACAGTTCTTGTCCACACGGCCCCTTGGGCACTCGGTCCCCTCTGGGGCATTGTTGTCCCAAAGTCCTTCGTCTGCACAGAGGTCCCTGTGAGCAACCAGCATTCCCACAGAGAGGAGGCTGGGGGCAGAGGGGACCCTTTCCCTCTCATGCCAGTGGGGTTTGCTGCATGTTTGGGTGGGGAGGAGGCACTGGGAGCTCACACATTGTGACCACCAGCAGCAGCTGAGTTGTGGACTGGGAACCTCAGCAAAATCCCCCCTGGAGGGCAGGCTTCATCCTAAAATGAAAGACATGGAGCGTTAGTGTCTCTCTGCGGGTTCTCAGGGATTTTACAACAAATCCACAGCCCTTTGACTGAGCTCCACAGGGGCAGAAAGACTGAACCCAGGCTGCCTGAAAAAGCAGAGCTGCATGCTGGGGAATCAGGCAGGGGCACGTGATATTTTGCTTGGACCGTGGTAAGGAACTAGGCACAGGCAGGGACTGTGCAACTGTGTGAGCACAGGCTCTTATAAATCCATCTAAGAGGCATGCTCCATTAGGAAAGTCAGGATTTTAGACGAGATATTGAAGCAGGTGTTGCTTGCTTGCTGGAGGTGTGTCTCATTCCGTGAGCTGACCCCTGATAACTTGCCCAGAGCCAGGCAGTTTACTTTTGGTGCTGCATCTCTCCGAGCTGCCTGGCTGTAACCCCACAGACAGATGGTTTCCCATAACGAAAGCGTCCTGCCTACATCCAGAAATAGCAACTTCACACACAAGGTGACTGTCAGCGGCACCTGCAAACACCGCAACCAGGCAGATGAAGGAGCAGTCATACATACATCATCGTGGTGCTTGCAGAGGATTTCCACAAAGGAAACCTTTAACCTCAGCTTCCCACACACCATCACAGGTGAACTCCTTCATACTTTGCTGCGGCTGCTCTGAGGCAATGAGTACTTTGGCAAGGGCAGTAAACGATTTTCCAGGTCCAACAACATGGCAAGGGTGTTAAGAGCTCTGAAAAAAATTCCATCTCCTTACGCCAGCTCTGAGGATGTGCCCAAACTCTCCAGGATAGCTGGTGGTGTGCAGCTTGGGCTGCACTTCTACCACGCCACAACTTCAGTGCTCAGGGAGCCAGCAGGGCAGGGAGAATCGCTGCAGCTCGGCAGCCATATGGGGATACTACGACCTACAGCTGGTAACGCTGCTTCAAAATTTCTTGCAGGAGATCCAAGGATTTGAGAGTCTGAAAGTCACATTTTGTGTTTTATTCCATTGCTCTCAAGGAGTCTGGCATGAGAAGACAGTTTTTCTTGTCTTCTCTTATCCAAGGAGCAGGGTTAAACAAGCCATAGAAAATCCCACTTGCCTTTGACCTCCTGATAAAGGTCTTATCTAAAGCTGGTTGAAGATGAACAAGAGTGTTTTGAACCAGTGCAGACTGAGCTTATCTGGGAGTGTTCCCTTTTATGTCCTTAAGAAGAGTGTTTGGAATGCAGCACACGTGTTTCCATCATCTGCTTGCTCTGAGGGGACTTGCAGGCTCTCTCCTGTCCAACAGCTCTGCTAAGTGGGCTGGATCTCAATCCAGAGTTCCTGGTGCCCCGACAGAGATCAGACTCTGCCTCCCATCCCTGCACACTCCCTAGCCTGTGTTTTGAATCCTCTCTTGGCTTGGGCTGTAAACATAATTAGATGCCATCCCAAAATCAGAAATTAAGTGATGAAAAACTAGCATTGCAAAGCAAAAACTTCCTGCAAGAAAGTTCCAAAAACTGTTTGCTGACACCCACACATGCCCTTGGGTACCTGGGGATCAGCCCTCTCCAAAAGCCCTCTGGGCAGACAGAGAGCTCCTACAAGCTTTGGCATGGCAAGAAAACGCAGGAGACATCAGATAGTGTCCTTGTTTTGATGTATGTACTCCTAATTAAGAGGATGCATCTTACAGCTTGTATCTTGGCTTATATCATTTCCTGAGCTGAATGAGTCTTTTTTATGTTTAATTTAGCAGTCAGATGTAGCTTAATTTTCTGAAGGTGCTGGAAGTATAATAGAAGGGGTTTCTTCCCTTCTCTGTGTGAGGTCTCTGTGTAATGGACCTGAACAGAAAGGTTTAGTATTCCAGCTGAATTCCTTCTGAATATTTCAGCAGACTCGGAGAGATACATGGAGATTTTCCATCTTTTATCTCAGCACAAAACTTTCCATCTGAATAAAGCCTCTTTAATGGAAAAGTTATTGTCCTCCAGTGAGCTACTCATTTTAAGGATGACAGTAACTTGCATTTTCCACAGATGTGGCCTATTATGATGTTTCCCATTCCTGACATAAAGGGGAAACATGAAGGCACTTCGGACACACTGTGCCTCAGCTGCAGTCAGTCAATGCCTTGCATTCGCTGTCACGTTCAGCGTGCTTCCAGGCTCTGCTCTAGTGCAGCTGCAGTAAGCTATTTGGGCAGGGCAGAGAAAGGAGAACAGAGGAGGATGAGGGATGTTTATATTACGCAGAACAACAGCATGAGAAATGGCGACATCTCTGTTACAAAGTCAATGTTTTGAGTATTGCATGGAGACTTCAGCAATGGGTGTCCCTCCTTCTACAGCAAAACAATCTGGAAATTGTTAGCTCAGCACAAAGCAAAAGCTCTCTAAACACCCTGTTAGCACCAGGCGGAGAACATAAGCACTGCTAAAAACACGGCTGTAGTGGAGACCTGGGTTCTGTCAGCACCTGGTGCTGCGTGCGGCTGCAGAGGATGGTCACATCTCCAACTGCCATGAGAGCTCACTCCCAGCTCTGCGTGAGACCGCTGCTTTAGCCATTCACCATGTGAATTCAATATGCTGGAAAATGTTTTGCTCTGGTTTAGTTCAATGTTCTAGTTAAATACTATATATCATATAATTACATATGTTATATAATAATGAAATTAGATACATAAAAAATATAATTTAATCTCCAACATGTTTCTGGTTTGTTCATATCCCCCAGCCTGCCCTCCTTCACCCCCAACCCCCCCAAAATAACAGAGCAACACCATGACACTCTTTTAGAGTTGCCTGGTGCCTTATATCTCGTTCCGACACAGGCTACTTAGAATTTGCAGAGTGGGTGTGCAGCTTGCCAGAGCTTGAGTTAAATTTACACTCATGTTTTGCCCTATTTGGCAACTTTTTGCCTTCAATGGGGTTTCCTTTTCTGAGATTTCCAGTGCCCAGCAATTCTGGACATATTCCAATGCAAATAATTTCTATAGAGCAAGTAGTTGTATATTTTGTTCAGACATGGCAACCTAAGTCCTCTGTGAATAAGTATCTAATTAGGAGGAGTAGGAGAACATGCTTGAAGCATTTCAGAGGCCATTAAACACACCAGTCCTATTAGACTTTGGTGGGCTTTGTGCTGGTTTTGTCCATCTACACTGACTGGTCTGATACAGGTGTCAAGGCGAGGGGCCTGCCTCTGCATCACGCTGTGAGGCTTGTCTACGCACGGGGTCACTTGAACCCCACCACCATCAGGCATCATAAAGGCCAAGGTCTCTCTCTGCTTCCTCCTTTCCAGCTGGAGTTCCCACTCTTGGGCCTTGAAATAGGGAAGAAGGGAAAATGCTGTATCTTAGGCAAAAGAGGGAAAAAAAGAATCTCCAAATTAGTACCAGCACACTCAAGAAGTTTAAAAGCCAAACAAGAACATCTGGTTTATTTGGACGATTCTTTTAGCACGTTTCCATAGTATGGGACAAACATTTGCAGTTGATTTGGCATGAGCTCCAGAGCCCATTCCAAGTTTACCTGTCTTCCAAGGCCATTAACATTATTAAGTGTAGCTAGCCCCACCAACTCACTTTTTATTTACTTAGTCTTAAAGTAGCTGCATCATTTGTGTTTTCTGCATTCTGAGAATGTTACAGGGACTGGAGGAAGTGAACAGTTCAATATTCGAGTACTTTTTCACAATATCTCTTCATCTTCTCTTTGAAGTCTTGAACGTTCTTTTTTTCCAACTTACTTCCAACAAGTTCTTTGGCATGGGAAAGCTCAGATGAGGCTTGACTCCTTAATTACATTATTGGCAGAGTGTGGCATTCCTTTGTGACTTTCTTGATATAAATCCCTCCAAGAGCTGAAAAAAGGAGAATAGTGGATTAATTTAACCATCACTTCTTGTGTGGTTAAATACCAACTCCTTTATTGTTCACATACATTTTGGTGCTCTGGACTTCATCATTTTCAGGTAGAGTGAAAGCCTCTTCTGCTGAACTTTTATACTCTTCAGATTTCATGTCAAAGAAGTGACACAAACTAAAGTTCATATGTTGCGAGTAGGTGGAGATTCAGGAGACTGGAGAAGAAAATTGAATTTTTTTCTTGTTCCATCAAGTCTTTCAGAGTCTTCAGCTGACGGCTGAAGGCCGCCTCCCATAGCCCGAGGAAGCGTCTAGATCCACTTTGCAAGAAGGATGCACTGCAATGTCAAAAGTCAGTGGGCACGATGGATTGCCCAGCGATTTTGAGGGCACTGAGTTTTGCAAGCCTCATACTCAAATTGTACTGAGTATGTATGCATATGTACAGTAAAAATCCTCATTACAAGGTAGTGGAGACAAACGCTGTACAATGTGTTTCATCTGAGGCTTCGGTTCAGCAGAACCTACAGTTATTACAGACTTTCTGTCTCAATTAACTCAGCGCTTCTGCCAAAAGAATCCAGGACACGCTGTTTGCAGCAGGGCAGTTTTACTTTTCTGTGCAGACTTAAACAGCTGTTTCAGACTGCGGCTGAAAAGTTATGGCATTTACAGTCGAGCTTTTCCAGACTCTTCACTGAAATGTGATAGCGGAAGTGTTGGTTGTGTCTCTCCATCTCTGGATGCATCTCCCTCAAATTTGAGGCCTCCTCTCTTTGTCTCAAGGGGTGAAACTGCACTTCTCCCAAATTGTCTTTGTAGGAATCCTGTCTAGCTCCATCTCAGTTCCCATTCCTTTAGCTCTGTTTTTTTGGGAACTTGCAAAAGTTCTTGGGAACTCGCTGCCTTCACTAACTCCTAGGCAGACTTTGCAAACGGAAGCATTTTTTAATCTGAACATAAGGCTCAAAGGGTTGAGTCCATGAGATGGACTCAATGATCCTTGTGTGTCCCAAGGATAGTCCATGCTTCTATGAAACAATTTGCACCCTCTGCATTGCTCCTTATTGGACAACCACCAGCTGGACGAGTGGTGGGTCCTGCTTCCAGAAACTCCAGGGAAGCTCTGTGCTTCTTTCAAACACAGAATCACGGAATGGCTTGGGTTGGAGGGGACCTTAAAGATCATATTCCCATTAGTTGCTTGAGCAGAGAACCCTTCATTCTCTGTAGTCATCTCTGTGTCAACACCGACAAAGCAAACTGCAAAACATGGCTGGAGCAGGAGCTTCTCAACAGGCAGCCCAGGAGTTGTTGCTGAGCTGCCTGAAGAACAGGTTTCGTTTGGAGCTGTGGTCTTGAATTCCCATACAGACAGTTTTTCACACTGCTGTTATTAACCTAAATATCTCAACAATCAGCTCATATACAATAATTTTGAATTATTACAAAGCACTCCTCATCTTCAAAGGTTTACCAGTGAAAACAGATTTAAACTTCGCATCAGTAGAGGGAAGTTGTTCAAATTAAGGGAGAGTGCAGACTAATAACCCACTCCTGCAGTTTATGCTAGAGAAAGGGACCATTATACCCATGAGAAAACACTGGAATTTGGGTCAGAAATTCCACAACTTACACACAGGTCACACATGACCTGGCACAGCAGCCAAGCTCTTACAGCCTTCCCCTCGCTCTTAGGATGAAAACATGCTGCTCTCCCTCCTCTACACTTAGATATATAATTACTTGTAACATGCTATCATTCTGATTGATTTGCCAGCAATTATTTCCTAACAGATTAGAGCAGATAATAACTGGGAATACAAACAATTTCCTTCCAGCGAATATTTGTAAGATCAGCCTGTTAGTGAGAGTCTCAGTCAGCAATTTCCAAGTGGCTGCTGGGAAGAATGCGAAGTCTCAGGAATGCGTAAGCAAACGCATTAGGCACAATGCATCCATTGGAGCAGTGATTCATTAAGCAGAGCGGCCTCTGGAAACATGGAGAAAGCATGTTCAACACAGGAAGAAATAATAGCTTTAGCCCCCTAAAGGGGAGTAATTATTTTAAGTTCAAGGAACGACAGAGTTGTCACTGCTCAGTTTTCTAGTTTTCAGAAAGGAAAAAAAAAAAAAAAAATCCTACCAACTTTTGCTCTCTTTGCCTGGACTGGGAATTTCAAATAATCGAGAGGCTGAGAGTTTGCTGACCAATTTTGAGAGACATTTCTGCCAGTTCAGCCTTATCCTCATTACATACTAGACCAAAGTGGTTTGAATTTCCATACTCAGTGGAGAACAGAAGTAGAAAACAATTTCTGGTTTCTTTGAAACAGAAGCTGCATATTTTTGACTTAGGGCTCTGTAAACTGGCTCCTTGCAGATCAGAGGCTTGGGGCCATCCTGCAAGGAGGAACTTGCTGCTCAGGCCTGAGGCAGTGCCCTGAAGCTGAGGGGTTACTGGCAAAACCACAGAGACATGGAAAGGGCCCCAGGAAGCCCCACTGAGCCTGCAGCTCCACAAGAAATCTTGGCCATAGTGCTGCATATCTTGGGACATGAGTAATGTCTGCACTTCTGCTGCTGCTCTGGTCTAACAAATGCCAGGCTAACTGGCTAGATCATTACCCTCCCTGGTATGGGATGGATCCAGCTCCCGCTGGAGCCAGCTGGAGCCTCTCCATCGGGTAAAGTGGGGGGGGATCAGCCTCAGGGTTGCTGTTGTTTGTCCTTCTATGGTGCACGCTGCCTCCCTCCCACTGTGCAGGGAGCCCAAGGTCGGTAGACGAGGGCAAATCCTGGAATCTGCAGCAATGCCTCAGAAGAGACAAAACTCCTATTTAAGGAAAAGAGGAAAACTGAGAGAGGGTTTACGACTAGGTCCAGAACGAGGCAAAGGAAAACATTAATGTAAACAATTCAAATTAAAGTGAGTGGCCATGGAGAATTGCTGGATGGCAGTGCCAAGGTGCCCCCCCAAAACGTGTCCCTTTGAGAAAGTTTCATCCACTGACATTGTGAGTGTGATACTGGGGGGTCTCATTGCAGAGCAAGGCTTGTTGCTCCAGTTACTGTACAAATTGAACAGAATGAAGGTCCCCACCGCAAAGCATAATTAACACTCGAATCTCAGTTACTCTGTGCTCTCCAGTCTGCAAGTTTTGACCCTTTTGGGGTCATGGCCTGGTGGAAAGAGAAGAGTGAAAGGCTAGAAGAGCAGTGACGGCTGACCGCAGACCGGTGTTGACAGCAGATGAGTGTTTCCAAGATGCAGGGATGAGCAGAGGTTGTGTTTACAGGCTCTGAGGGCTTCTCTGGTTCAGGGCACTGAAATGTGCTAAATCCCATAGCCATCTGTCCCAGAATGAGGTGTAAGGGCTTACAGTGGAGTATGAATGAAATGCTAGTTCACAGAAACCAAGGATCATCTGAGGGCTCTACACCCAGCTCTCTGTGCTTGGCCTCCCGCTTTGTACATGAGGAATACTTTGGGACTGATTCTCATTTAGGATTGACTTTCTCTGCTGTTTGGGTACAGGTTGCTGAAAAGAACAGAGAAGATAAGAGAAAATCCTCAGCCCTATAAAGTGGGAATGTGGGAGTGTAAAGTTAGAAAACTGACAACAGCAAGAGAAGAATCTGAAATTATTTCTAATTCAGTTTTTCTAGTGGTGAGATTTCAAGTTACATCCTTTCTGTTTTGATTTTCCCAATTAGTGTCAGATCCTCAGCTGGGGCAAACTGCTCTGAGACCACTATATTTTAGGATGAATTTTGTTCCCGCTGCAAGTGAAGCTGCTATTGATTCTCCTAGCACAGAGTTTCCAGCATCTGTGCTGAAATCTGTGGGTTTCACACTCTGCAGGGGGGCAAATATTGGCCTCAGACACAGTTTTCATTGAGGTTTTTATGCAAGGAAACATTCCAATTGTTCAAAGGCTGCATTAAAAAGACGCTGGTTCTGCAACAAGTTTAAGTTAATACTTACTCTTTGCTCATGTCAGAACCAGCAATCTGAAATAAAAATGTCAAAGGGTTCCTTATTAAAATCCGAGAGGTGAGGTCACAGAGGTTAAGGAACTCTGGAAAACAGAGAGCCTTAGGATGCATGTCTGGTTGTTTTTCTTGGAATGGAAATGTTGCTTTGTTTGAGCCTTTTTAATGACAGGGTTTGCAGAATGGAAACAGTGACTGCTGACAGAGATGAAGAAAAGCCCCACATCTGAGAACAAAAATGGAGCTGAGACTCCACCTCAGGGCAGTGGAGATTCTGCCTGCCTTTTGTTTTGAGAAACTACTCCCTGGGGATTCCAAAGTCAAACACTTGACCCCAAAAAAAAAAAAAAATAAAAATCATGAGGATGTAATGTTATTATTTCAAATTACTGCAGCTATAAGGACCACAAATAAACATGCAGATTCTCATGGCTTTCTTGATGAAGAGGCACAGCAGTCTGCCTATTGATGCTCCGCAAAAACCTCTAACATACCCCTCAGTGTCAGTGCCAACACATGCTGAGGACAGTAAATAAAGTGTTTGGATATATTTAGGAGTGAGAGAAAATACCTTCCCTGCCTCCAGCAGGTGACACCATTATCTCCAAGACTTTGCCTCTGCACTCTGTAACCTTTTCTCAACATTTTTGGATACTTCCTTTTTTTTTTTTTTTTTTGTNCCCTAGAGAAATAGCTTTTTATTTCTACCTTCACAGCCCTGGGCTGGTGTGTCAAGATGGACAGGGATACAGCAGTTGTGAGATCTTTAAAGGCAGGAACCTCTCGGTGCTGGTTCTGCAGAGGCATCAGCACCTTGTCTGCTGCAATGACATGGAGCTGGGTCCCTGAACACTTCCCCAGGTTGAGGACAAACATTTGCAGGCTGTTTCTTTTAAAGAAAGGGCCAATGTATGTTCTTCTTGGTTACAAGTTAAAATACCTTCTGAGAAAAAAAAAAAATTGCTTTTATTTTCTCTCAGATATGTTGTGTAGGAGTATAATAGGAATATAATTACCTTAAATCAGATGTAGACCATATATGAAACAGATGTTTATTTCTTTCAGGGATTAGAAAATCTTGCAGACTGACCAATAGAAAACAAAGTAGAAAACAAGCCAATATATCTTATAAGCATCAAGTATATTAGAACATTGCTCAGGAAATCAGTAGATTTTATGACTGTTAGGAAAAAAAAAAAAAGAAAAAAAAGAAAAAAAAAGAAAAAATGTGGAGGTTTTTTTGTTGTTGTTTGTTCGTTTGTTTTTTAATTCAGTTTATAGCAAGATTTCCTTTATTTTCAAATTTCTAGCCTCCACCAGCTGTATTTTGGCCAGCTACAACATCTCGTTCTGCCTTGTGCTTTGAAAGAAGAGAAAAGAGGTGATTTTTTTCTTGAAACTGCACCCAGCATCCACTGCCATGGCACACAGCAGTCATCCCTGAACTTGCCATGTGCGGATTTCTGAGTTCAGGATTTCTCAAGAGCTGCTGATCATCTCCTTGCAGGGACTTCAAAGCCCCAACACCTCAGGATCAGGCACCGCTCCCCAGACTGGACCTGTCCCATTAGCAGCATTTTTGCTTTCAGACTTGACCGTCTGTCCTAAAACCAGCTTAGGAGAGGCAGGAACCTTAAAGCATCCTCCTGGCCTCTGCTTAGGAGAGATTTTCCAGTTCATTAAACCTTGATACATTAATGGCCTGTGTGTGATTTCAGAGACTGGTGCACCGAGCTCCTGCAGTTCAGGCCTGGAGCTTGTTAGTGTAATTTTCTAAAGATTAGCAAGCATTGATTCCACTGGGAAGCCGTGGGGAAATGCTGTTAATCTCTCCTGACTGCTGCAGCCGCGCATGCTTGTAGAGGGTGTCTACCAGGTCTTCACTGCTTCAGGCAGATGGGATTCTTCAGGAAAGTTTTTCCTTCAGAAAATCTGGATCAATTGCAATCAAGAATAATTAGATAACGGTAGCTTCATTTATCTAGCCATTTTGCTTCTCGGGTTGTCTGAGCCCTGGAGATCTTCTGCAGGAGATAAAATACTGCCTTCATCCTGGCTTCTGTTTCAGCAGCTAACTCCTGGTAACCCCCACAAGCTTGGACAGGGATGAATCAAGTGGAATTTTACTTGGTGGAAGGACAGCATATCTATTTTAACACGGATATTATTACACAGTGCAAAAAGAAAACCCACCTGGATAATTCAATTTCCTAGCTAGCAGGTAGAAAGTACTTAGTTAAATATAGGAGGCAATTCAATATTCTGGTTACAAACCAGAACGTTCTTGGTAGAAATAATGAGTGAATGCAGAGTCGTGGGCCAGCGTTTACAAACCAAATCTCACAGCATGCATATGTGTAGTGTTCTGTAACAAACAGGGCAGTAGTGTGCCCAGTTCTACATTAGGACTGCAAAAGATGGACCTTGGATGCTGGCTTATATATTTTAATGGCTTTTTATCAATTCTATATGAGCTGTGGAGCAGGCAATGTGAGCACTGCCCTTTTCCCAGCACAGAATGATTGTCCCTGATCTTCAGCGCCAGCAGAGCCCTACCCCACGAAATGTCATCGGCTGTACATCAGCCATCTCCAAAACAGGGCAATGGGTAAACCTAGACAGAGGAAAGCAGAACACCTCAGGAAGGACAAATTGTTTGGATAGCCCAGGCATTGTTTTCATATCTTTAGCTAAACTGAGGAAATAGATTTGTTGGTGCTGACAAAAAAGCCCTTTGTACATTGTAGGAGAAGAGACCCCGGGGGATGGAGAACAATAGGCTTCCCATGACACAGGGATTGATTACCTTCAGGAAGCACATGTGGACTGCTCCGAGTGATTGAATTCCAGTATTGCTTTTTCAGGATCATCTAGTTATATTACAGACTCTATCATGGTGCTTTAAATGGCCACAATCTCTTTCCCTGGAGTAATGAAATAACCACTGCTTAAAATAATGATTTTTTTTTTTTTTTTTTTTTTTTTAATATGGGCTCAGCAGCCAGCACTAGCACAGTTTCCTCTTGGACAGCAAAGTCAGTCACTTTTTCTTAAATTTCCTGGTCTAAGAAAGTTTGCTACTTCCCCTTCCTGACTATATTTGTTTCTTGAGGGGAGACGCCTGTTTGCCCCACAGTTGCTCCAGCACAGTGCACTGCCAGGAGCCTCGTGGCTGTTTGCTTACAGATTTCTGGAAACAAACCCAGTAGTGATTTTTGGGAGATTCCCCTTTCCTGCCATCAGGAAAACTCTGAGCTGCTTCTTCTGGGAATCCCTGCTTTATGTGTGTGCAGCCCTTCGATGCTGAGCTGCCAAGGTCATGACTCTGGGTCAGATGCTATTTTTTCGATGAAAATGCAGCATTCCAGAGATCATAAAGTTAGAAAACTGTCAGGAAAGATCTTGTGGGCTTGGGGAAAGAACAAGCAGCTATGGGAGCACCCCTCCCTGCAGGGCGTCTGCCCTGAGCTCACCGCTGCTGTGGGGTTGCTGCAGAGGAGCCCATTGCAGTGCTTGAGCTGGCTGCCAGGTGGAGATCACTGAGAGCAATGGCAGAGAAATCTGGGGATGAGAAAGGGCTCCCAGGGTTTTTAGGGTTTGTGAATGAAGTCTGTAGGAGTAGTTTACAAAGATGATTTACTAAAAAAACAACCTCAAATTGCCAGAAATTTCTTCTCACCATTGCTTCCTTGATATTCCAGCAATAAATCTCAATCTAATTACATTCATTTTTTTTCCTGATTTTGTGGAAAAAAAAAAAAAAAAAAAAAAAAAGCTTGTGAGTATTGCAGCCCAAGTGGCTGCCCAGTTCTGCGAGAACAGAGACAGGACCCATGGGTAAATCATTCCTCCTTTTCAAACTGACCTTTTGCTAGGGTGGATTAAAATCTCTGCTTTATTTACAAACAGCAGCTTACTGAATAAACCATGGAGGGCTATAAGTGTTGATCGATGTTAAGGCCAGCTGAGACATCAAAGCAAAGGCTATTTATGAGGAAGGGCTGATAAACCATGGCAGCTTGCCTCTTCCTTCCCAGCTCGGTGCAGCAGTGATGGCTCCATCAGTTCAGCTTCTGTGAGCGTATTTTAGTAGCATGGTTTGTGATTTTTATGGGTTGAAGATTAAATGCCAAACACAGTCTTGATGGCAGCAAGCGCAAATCTCCTGAATTCCTTGACTCTACCGTGCTGTTTGCTTCCATGCAGTGAACAAATACAGAAGGGCAGACACAGGGGATGACGGGGAGGTCAGACCTGGGCTTTGGAGGATCAGAGCTGGATCGATGGTGAAGGCAGTGCATTAGCCCAGCCCTCTGCACTGTCTTAATTCAGCAATTAAAGCCATGGGCGCCAAGAAGGCAAAATGGCTTTATCAATATCATCAAAGTGATACAGAATTCCTCCTCAGTTCTAAATTCATGTTAGTAAAGAGATCCCTTTATCCCCTCAGGCCTAGGACACAGATTGAAGATGTCCCCTTCAGGTTATCTCCCTCAGATTTTCCAGATCCCACAAATAACATCACTCAGCCTTTCTTCCCTACCAGTTTAGATTTTTCTCAGCCCTATTTGAATTAAGGTGATTTTTGCTCTTCATTTCATTTTCTCTGTTTTTTTTTTTTTTTTTTTCCCCTTTCTGTCATGTTGAAAACACTACAGGAAGTAATTCATATTCTCAGATGAAGTATTTCACCAGACACCCCCAAGTCAAGAACTGGGACACCTGTAATAGATTTCAGATTCACACAAGCAATTCTCTATTTTTCCTTCAAAAAATAAATAAATAAATATGCAAATCAAAGCTATCAGTGGCTTAGATTCTCATCAGAAACCATAAATAACCACACACTTATTCAAAGAAATACATTCTGAAAACAGATTCATGTTTCAAAAAGGCTATAAAACTGCACAAAAGGAGGGGAAAACTAGACAGTTTCCTCTTGCTCCCACTCCTTTCATAATATTTTACCTTGACATTTGCCATTTAACATATAAATAATTTGCACTGAAGTGGGAATGTTTCCACTGATGAGAGAGCATGGGCACAATCCAGAAGAGTACCCTTGAGGGTGGGTACCTTCTGTGTCTGGCTACTGACCTCAGACAACTTTTTTTCAGCTGTGAATGATACTCAAATATAGCTTGCAGCACATGCTTGGCTAAATATAGCAACCTAGAGCAAAAAAGACATTTTTATAGAACTGTACCAAGACATCAGTTTTACC
Source organism: Alectura lathami (assembly GCA_013399715.1). Taxonomy (NCBI): domain Eukaryota; kingdom Metazoa; phylum Chordata; class Aves; order Galliformes; family Megapodiidae; genus Alectura; species Alectura lathami. The sequence goes on from VXAV01004774.1 coordinate 72,643, forward strand.
AGCCATGACAATCTTTCAGCTTTGTTTTGCAGTCAGGGAAAGGTTTGTACTAATGGATTAACAATCCCATTCTTATGGTGTTGACCACTAGATGATAATATGATATGGTCTCTGAAGTCCATTTCTTTGCCATATGGGCAAATACTCTGCCACAAAGGAAGTCCTACCACTTTCTCAAGACCTCTTAGCAATGTTCTTGCTCTGCCTTTTGATCTGATGGTCTTAGGTCCTTGCATCTCAGTCGTACACAAACACCAAAAGGCCACCAGCTGTTCCTGTGAAGTTCTGCAGACATATTTTACTTTTCTAAAGCAATCCAAAGGAAAGAAATCAAATTACATGCCCTGAGAGTTTCAGTAACCTTCAGGTGAAGCGTATAAGCATGTAAAAGCAGAGCAGTTTGTCTGCAGAAGGCTTTCGGCATATGCTTAAGTGGGTAACTGCCATGGAAGGAGGGCTGCCACTTAGACTACACATATGCTTAAAATTACAGAGGGACTGTAGGGCTTTTCTGGTTTGGGGTCCTGGACCACAAAACACAAAAAGGAGATCTGCCAGGCTTCAGACGAGCCACAAGGGCAAATTTAATCTCCTTAGCAATGTGCGGCTGACTTGATGCAGATTTTCTGGTGCACAGATCAAAGAAAGGATTGTACGCTGGGCTGGAGTGTGTTTCCACGTGTGAAATAGATGGAGAAAAATTGAACAAATGCAAGAAAACAATGACTGGGGTCTCAGACTCTGTAAGATTGCCTACATTTGATAAAGAGACTTGCCTGTTGGTTACTAGCAAGGACTGGGAAATGCAGGAATCTTATTGCTGTCAGACACCCCCCAAACATCTGCTCTAACTAGAGCCATGAGCAGTTGGCTGCCTACTTCATTCACCTCCTTGGAAAAAATGAATTCTTTCAGCCTCCTGGGAGAAGTGGTTAGGCAGAAGTGATTCCAGATGGGAGAGCATGGCTTTTGTATTCACAACATCTGTATGGCACATATGACATCGGACAACCCCGAGGGCTTAGGGAATTAGGTGACAAGCTGTGTGCCTCTCCAAGGCTGCTGTTGAAATCAAAGAGTAAGGAAAAGAGCTGGCTTTGAGCCTTCTGATCTACTTGGAGTGCCTCTGCTGTAGGTACATGGCATGTTGCATTGCTCCTTGCAAGAGGGAGTCCCAGGGGTGTCCTCTCAGCGGTGTAACTTTGGACAGCACAGCCCAAGCAGCCAGACTTCTTGTTCCAGAGATGGGCTATAGCCTTGTGCCTGCCTGGACTGCTGGATCTGGGGAACAAAGTAACAGTGTTTGTGGGAGAACTAAAGTGGCAGGATAGAGATGTGCTCAGAGCACACATCTGAAGATTTGGTATTTTTGTGAGCTGTCATAAACCAGGATTCTGTATCCTTCCCCAGACAGATCCTTTACAGCAATCAATAACTAAAAAACGAAGCAAACTGTTGGCAGCAGGATTTAATATCTCCTCTGTACAGTACTTTGTTTTACTTCTGTGTCTGCTTGTCATCTACTGGGAGAACTGAAACAAAATCCAATTTTTGTTGTGTCTCCCAAAGCAGGAGCAGATCTTACACCACGGGAAGAGTCTGCATTGCTCCATTGAACAACTGCTCTGTCCTCTGTTTCTCCCCCTTCCCCAAACTCTTGGAAACCTCTAAAAGGTTAAACATAGTTCTGCTTTGACCTGGAAAACAAGAGATGCCTAATGTATTTTTAAGGATTAATTTCCCAAGGTGCATTGTTTAACTCATTACTTCGGTGCTCAGCTGAACTGTCAGATTTGGTCTCCTTTGTGACACCGGGGATAACCTCCAATTAGACACAACAGGTTGTGCTGGGAAACCAGACGGAGAGCAGGCAGTGCCGAGCACCGAAGCTGCAGGGGCAGACTAAGCACAGCACCTGCCCTGCCTGGCTAGCCATGACGGGATTTGCTGGGAGGTATGTGATGTGGGCCAGCAGAGCAGCGGAGGCGTCAAGTTCTCTTGCAATGTGAGGAGATACCAGGTAAATTCCTCGGCCTTGTACAAAGGCAGGGGCTGTCTTCAGAGCAAACACAGGCTTTCTGCTGACTCCCAGGAAAACAGGGACCTTTCTGTTCTGACTGGACATCCCCCATTTAAGCCCAGAATCTGCTGTAATTTCCAGATTGCCAGTTGAGATGGATAATGCTGAGACTTACAGGACCTCACACGACAGGGTTTTGTTGCTGTGATATTGTCTTGAACCCTGACTTCAGATGTCATAGATGTTTCCTTTACAAACCCTTCACTCCCCCTCTGCCAGGAAAACGTGTGTTTAGTAAACAGCTCTGATGACATGAAGCAATTTTATTGTTTGAGTTAAATGAATGTAATAGACTTAATTAGTTACACATTTCCCTAGTAGGAAATGGGAAGCCATTAAAACTACTACACTAAAATACCCCTCAATTAGTGCTTCTTCACACATGATTTCAATTTTATTCATCTACAGCTCAGCAGGCAACATTTGGCCTTTCAACTTACGGTGTCATCTCCATAACAAGAACAAGGAAAGAAGTAGAAAAGGCACAAGGACAGAGGGTGAGCAACCAGAAAGCTTTTTAATTTGTGCGAGTTCAGAGCAATATGCTCAGAGGATAAGGAGTATGATGTACAGCTCGTATCAGTTCAGGGCCACGTTGAAATAAGCTGAGCCATTTAATTAATGAATGTATTTAAAACAAGGAATAAAGGGATAAAAATCACGGAGAGGTGTAACTATTTTGACAGATGCAGCAAATAAGGCCCTGTAACTCCTCATGGAAGGACTGTGCTGAGCTCATGGTAATGCAGCCATTCCACAAACAGGCTCTTTTTGGGGCTCCTGTGCCTTGGCCATGAGGGCTGGAAATGGTCCTTTGCTGGGACTTCATTCAGGGACCTCTGAGACTTCACTGGGATGTGACCTCATGTCACAAGCACCGAGATGCAGGTTTGGTAGGGCAGTACACATGCCTGTGCTTTTTCAGGACATTAAATTCACTGCTTTGCTAGCACAAGAATGTACAGCTGGCCACAGTCTTTGCTGCTAGCTGCTCTGTAAACATCAGCTGTACTGACAGTTTTTGCAACTACTTCATCAACATATAAGGGAAAAGGGAGGGCGTAAACTTGCAATATATTTCAAATGGAGAATGTTTTGGCTTCATGTCCCTCTCTCCCAGTGGCAGCCACTTGATCTAAGCTTCACTACCTCCAGCCAGGCCCTGCAGCCTGGCATTTTAATCTTAGAAGACATCAGGATTTAAATATTTAGATGTTTCTCATACATTACTGATTACTACTCACAGCTTCCCAAGCAGCAGACCCATGCACTTTATCACCCGGTGAGACGCATCACATCGGATGGCAGCATTGCCGTGGGGCCAGGGCACTTTGTCCTGGTGCTGGGGAGCACCCCTGGAGCTCTGCCCCAGGCTGTTTCTACACATCTGCTTTTGTAGCAGTGGCTTTGCCATTCTTTAACTCTGTCACTGCAGACTGAGAACAGCACGTTCGGAGAATCAAACTCAAAGGAGTTATCCATGATTTATGTCCTACCTAGATTTTCAGCCTTTTCAGTCAAAGAACAAATTTTCCATCTTTTGAGGATCCCAGCTCGCTATACGAAGTTCAGAATAAATCCTTAAATTCCCTGAAATCCACCTGCTCTGAGATTCTAGCCATAAACTCAAAAGCAGGCTTGCTGTGTCCAAATGTAAGCTGTAAACTTCTGCAGCGGGGACCCAGAAGTCAGGGCTGAAATTTTCTGGAGAAATCTGCCACTTGGGGATGAACATAGAGGGAAGTACTCTTTCTGAGTGAGGTCTGATTTGTCTGGAAATTCAATCTACTTGTACAAGCACTTTGCAGCTTAGCAGCTATGGTTAAACCTGTTGTACACCCAAAGAGCATCATCACCTGTTTGAGTGAGATACTGGAAGCTGCAAACTCAAATGTTCTAATTTCAGGAACCTGTTTTCTTTCTTATTTGATAGCATTCTGTCTTTTTTGATGCTTCATTTCTTCCATTGCCAAATACAATTGATTCTTCCACTATTTCAGTCATATCAAATATTGCAACAGATGAATTACACTGAAATAGATGTTTGGTACTTTGTTAATAGTACTCAGCAGTAACAATCGAAAAAGCATTCTAAAGGCTCTAAAAGCCACTCAGAAAAATAGATAAGATTCATTTAATTTATTTTAGTGTTGCTGTTAGTGTCATCTTCAAATGTCATACCATTTTCTCTTCTTTAAAAGCCAATTGAGAATCCGACTGCAATTCTTTTAGCCATTTTGCTACAACCGTTGATTTAACTTGAAAGGATGAGTGTTTTTATTGCACAGAAAATGTCACAATAGAAACAATCTCGCCCTAGAATACAAGGATCCTCCACCTTTTCAAAGCATGGCTTGGCACTGCAAACAGAAATTAGCTTGGGGATTTGGACCCATGTTACAATATGACTAGAAGATGCCTTTGTAGGGACGTTTTCGAGTGTTTTAGTAATTTCTTAGGAAGATGACAGTTCAAATAAAAAACTAGTTTTTATTTTAAAATGAAGATATTTCAATGTTCATCACATGATGCTTTCTTATCAGCAGGAAGAAGATGCCCAGTCTTTGCTGCTTTAATTCAGTTGCCATGTAATGACTTGTGAAAACATCTGCATATGCAAGCTGAGATTAAGGAATTCTCTGAGATCTCCTGCTTCCAAGTGGTGGCTGATACAGAAAGTCCCATGGTATGGAGACTGGGTCCTCATCAACGTCTGGGTCCTCAGCTGGTTCCTGTTCTGCCACACTACTTCCTGGTGTAGACATGATGAGGTGCCTAGGATACCATCTATTTCTCTGCCTTTTACAGCATTGATTAATGTCAGCTAAAGGCTTTCCGCTCACTTTAACATTCCATTGACAATCTCTGAATCAGATTTATCTCTGGAGACATAAACCACATATTCTACAGAAGAAAATTGGACAGATAAAGGCTGTAGGATTTTAAATTTTTTATCCTATACTGGTTCTTCTACATTTATAACCTACTATTGATGTACTGCCATTTTTCCACTGAACATCCATCAGAGAACAGAAGATGCTACGCAGGTATTAAGAGACCTCTTATCACTGGCTGAATATACCAACTGCTGAAGATGAAGGACTTTCTCCCAGAAACTCACATCGCCTCTCCTACATTAAAATAAACATCTATCCATATTCCAGCGACAGCCAGAATCTGTGCAGCTGTAGCAATTACTGCTACTGCATTAACACAATATCATAAAAAACTGTTTAGGATAAATTTCTGCAACAGTCGTTACTCGTCCTCACAAAGCTGTCACACTGCAGCTGAAATGAGGGGACTGTTTCTTCGACGCTCACACAGTGATGTTCCACAGTGGACTGTTTCAGACACTGTCATGTTAGGAAATCTTTCTTTATAGACAAAAGCAGTAGGCAAAAAATGAAGGCAAATTACTGAACATGTTTGTCATTAGTCATGCTAATCCCTACAGGTTAAGAGCTCACTTATCCCTTCAACTAACGATGTGAACAAACACTTGGCTACATTTAAACCATAACATGAAAAAAAAAAAAAAAAAAGCACAATAAACACAGGGGAAGCATTTCAGAAAGAGTTTGTATGGAGCAAAATATTTGCTAAGTTTCAGACAAACTTACTAGTGGGAGGCTTCCAGCATCACCAAGGAAATACTCGCTTATAAGCTTCTTGGAATTGGTGGAGACTTTCCAAGAATATTCCTGAAGTTAGCCCTAGCCCAGCAAATCTGCTCTTCAGACAAATGCTCTTTGGCTTCCCAGTTGCCCTACATAGCCAACAATGAGACCCTGCCTGAGAGCATCTCTGCGCACAATGTGGGAACAGCTGATAGGGACACATTGAAACCTGCTTACAAAAAAAATAAAATAAAAAAAAAAGGCAATCACACTGTGATGCCATGAAAGAGACCTAAGGACAATCCTTTTCCATTGTCATTCAAGCTTATACACAAAACAAGGAGGCATCTAGTCCAAAAGCGCTGATAGAGAGAAAGGCAAAACACAGCCAGAAAAATCTCCATTGCTGCAGTGCTACTGTGAGCAAAGTGGAAAATCAAACCAAATCCGACATGTCACTGATGGAAAGCTCAGCTTGTAGGAGGCAGGCATTGAGGCACACATTTGTTGATTCATAGTGCAGTTTTAAAGAAAAGTTTTAGCAGCTTAGGGGAAAGAGAAATAAAAAGAAGAAAAAAAATGTTTCCTTAGATACTGTTCGCAATGAAGCCCGGAAATAAACAACTTCTTGTAAATACTGCCCTCATGCTGCCTTCTAATTGAACTACATAGATCAAGGCATGCTACATGGAAAGAGAGAAACAACCTGGTGAAGAATTTAAACGAGTTGTAGGAAGGGATTAGCAAAGTTGCAGTCAAGCCAGGAACTAGTTGTAAACATCACAGACAACAGATTTTCAGATACAGTGTTTGCAGCAGCTCTTACAGATGCTTGTGCAGAGCGTCTCCACCAAGCCTGGCTCCACATTCTTTACTCCTTTCCTGTATGTTATGGATCCCTCTTGTGTGAGCCCCCCCTCGTGCTGTAGCATCCACACATGTGGATAACTCCAACACATAACTCCAGCTAGGATCACCTGGGGTGCCTTGTACAAAATAGTCAGAGCTTTGGAGGTAAAGCCCTTACAACACACACTGAGGGCTGAGGAAGGAATGCTGTAACGCCAGGGTCTCCCAGTTGCTCTGTGATGGGGCCTCTGTCCTCACAGTTCTTCCCCTAAGCACCAGAGGTTGCCAGACACCCCTTTACCTCTCCCAGATTTTAAAGAACCACTGAGCCCTTCTCTGGGACTGATATCTCTCCTCATTAAAAACACATATTCCTAAAAGACTGTCCTCAAAGAGGGCTGGCTCGCCACAGGAATAAATCATCTGGCCATAGTCAGGCACTTCTGAACATTTTACTGACAGTGAAGGGAAGGCACTGTGTTATGTTTGCTAATAAACTCTGCCCTGTTACGACAAACTCTGTTGGTCTCCAGCTCCGCTTCTACTCCATGCCTCTTTCCTCCTCCTGTCTGTTCCATTCAGCAGCTTCTTCTGCTTGTCACACAGTGTCAGCACTAAACACAAATAGCACCAGGAGGCCTGAGCTTTAACTGAAGGTCCTAGAATCTACCAGATAATAAATAATTATGGTGATTGTCCTCAAAAGAGTCCAAAACCCAAAAGCAGAATTAGAGTTCCACGGAATTCAGTGGGAGTTTTGCCAGAAAATTCAGCACTGGCAGGTTTTCATCCAACATTTCTTTCACATTAGATTTAATTAGAGGTCGATAATGAGGCACTCTTAAAATTCTCCACATCTGGAGAAAGAGAACCATGATTAGAGTGTACAGTTATAATTCACAAATTGGATTGTTAGAACTAGTTTTCCTCTGCTTTTTTTCCCCTTCTTTGCCAGGAATAACACAATTAAACTCAGCGTCTCCACCCGTAATCCAGTCAGGAATGGCTGTTGAAGAAACCTGTTGCAGACTGTTGAGATGGAGGCCTGACTGAGGGCTCTCATTTCAGGTTAGATGAAAGTCAGATGACTTCATGTATGGTGCTTTACTGAAGATTACAAATTAGCCACAAGTCATGCAGGAAGATGTCTTCAGATGGAAAAGAAATCAAGGAGGAAATTAGAGAAAAAGAGTAAACACCTCTTTTCTTCCACCAGGTGAATGAACACAGGCTTATTTCTTGCCAAGTGTCCTTAGCTCAGTCAAGTAAGGCTGTGTTCTGGGAAACCAGCACCCTCCAGAAAAGCTCAGCTGGGAGCACAACAGAAGTGAAGGGTCTCTGGTTTTACTGCAAGACCCACAGAAGCCCAAGTGGTGACACAAGCTCTGCACTGCCATGCCCCTTAGGAGCTGAACAGAGGAGAGCACTTCATTTATTTTATGACACTGAGCAGCAATAAAAAGGCACAAATACACACCCAGAAGGAGATGTTGTACTGCAGTGACAGAAGTGGTTTTTCTAGAAAAGGGATTCTGGTAAGAATCCATCGAGTGGTTTGCAGATCCAAGCAGGAATGTCCAGGCACTAGGGAAGAATAAATTACTGTAGGCTGACACTGCTGGTACAGAATTTGCTAATGGGAGATGAACAAGAAGTTTACTCGTGTTCTAAGAAGAGGGAAAATGGGGTGCTTACAGGGGCTGATCAGAGGAAGTTCAGAAATCAGGAATTTAATTTCATTTTTCTTGGAAAGAAAACACAAACAAAACAGGAGCGTTCATATTTCAATATTCCATAGGAAGTTTTTTGTTTGATTTTCTAAGCAAGTATTTTCCTGTTCATGTCAAACTCCTTCAACATTCCAGGTCAGAGGAAAACAAAGACTGGAAGCTGAGCACGACATAATACTGCAACATACAATACAGTCAAGCACTAGTTGCTATAATAGCTGGAACTGTGGATTTCATTTCCATTTGCTTTCCTGAGTAAGGGCTCCCCAGCTTTATTAACATTTGGAAGAAATCATGCTGACTCCAACCCAACTAGAAGGGGAAGCCAGTAAATTTAACACTGATTATGGGATCACTGTCCGGATTAAGCTGACCAGAGAATGGCTTCAACCCTCACTCTCACAAAATACAATAATTTCCATTTGTGAATGCAAATGAGTGAGCAGTGTATTTATCCACAACCACCTTGTATTTTGCTTCCCAGAGGATTACTCCTTTTGCTCAGCATAATAAGCAATACAAAAATGCGCTGTAAAATCTGAATGGATTTAGCCTCAGCCTGCTTCCTAACAGCGAATGCTCGTGGTCCCTGGTCACAAATCACAGGGATAACAGACGACGGCCTGAAGTCTGCTGCAGCCATGGGAAGGACAGACACTTACACACCACTTTAAGATTGCTCTTCAAATGTCCTTTGCTGTTTCTGTGGAAGTGTGGAAAGGTACCACGGTTTCACTGTACTACTTAAAAGAAATATCAAGTTTCTAACCTGCTTTTGGTCAGTTAAAATCAAAATGAACAATGACATTCAGCATAACCTTAAGATCAGATGTCATAAATAGCCCAATGCAAATGCAGTGCATGCCCTAATTCTGCCCTGCAGGTGTCATAATTTCATCCCCATGGAGGCATCATTGTGCACACCTACCAATGTCACATCCACTGGGAAAAAAATGGACTTCGCATTATACATGCAATGTGAGATGCTGTCAGCAACACTAAAGAAACTTGTATTGCTGTGCAGGCTATTAATATGCAATCAGGCTCCCAAAAAATTTACATGAGCCTGTTATTGGCACCAGCTGAAATCTGATTAAAACCACAGAATAGTTGTTGCCCTTGCATAACCCTTTTTCTGCTTAGGAAGTACTAATCAGGAATAATTTTGCAATGAAAGGACGCATCTTACTTCTCAAAATGTTTCTGGAAATATGCAGCCTTCAGAAAACAAGGTGATGATTTGTGTTCTGAGACTGATGAGCAGCTAAGCAAATGTTATTCTAGTATTTCACACTGTTACTAGAAACAGGCATTATGGTATACAAGCTTCCTCAAATATTTGGCATTTCTAGATAGCAATGACAAATTTGGGGACCTGCTCCTTAGAAACACCATGAATCACTTTAAACTGTTCAAGACAAATAGAAGCATACTTCTGAGAAAACTCCCCCATATATATGAAGTTGCTCCCTGTATAAAAGCGATAGGTATTCATACGCCTTAATCCATTCACTCGGAGAACGCTGAATACATGGCCAGTGTACATTGCAGCCTTCCTGTCTGCCAGAACCTGGAGCACCCTAAGCAGCTGTACATATAGTTGTACTGATTCTGTAATATTATGTTATAGAATTGTAACTGTCTGGCCAGCCTGTATGATCCAGAGGGAGTAAAGCTCTGCAGAGCCTGCTCTGAGCAGGGGAACAGCGCTCCTAAACTCTGAGAGTTACTGGAGTGCTGGGCTTTCCCCAGGACCCAGCTCTGGGAACAGAGATGCATCCCTCCTGCAGAAGGGCAGGGAGCTGGACACTCAAACAGTTGCTTCTTTTTGCACAAAACTTTTTCTCTCTGCTGTAAGAGCATGCCTCACTTCCCAATTATTCTAACTCCTAGGAGAGCAATCACCTCTTCCAATGGAAGTCACAGCAAAACTCCTGGGAGCCACAAGCATGGCCCAGAAGAATATAAAACCTTCTCCCACTTTCTCTCTTAATCTCCACTAAATCCCTTTACATTATGTTGAATTAGATAACAGGAAGGGCATTAATATTCCTGCAGATAAGAAATAAGCTGCCCTCAGTTAAACAGCACCCATTATTTATATCCATGTGAGCAACGATCATGGTTTAGAAGACTCTGCCTGGCTTGCCTGGATTTTTTTTTTTTTTAAATCCATAATAAACTTGTGAAGCTGCAGACAGAAGTTATTAGAGTAATGGGAAAAGCCTGATGGAACAAAGCTGATCCACAATGTGGATTGAGGAATATTATATAACCATAAAATGTTTCCAGAAAGCAAGTGAATAGTGCCCTGAATCTGCAGAGATGACATCACCGCCTCCTAAGAACTTAATTCCCACAGATCCATTGTATCTTATTATTATTTACAGGCGAAGCACTGAGTGAGATTGTCTCCAAATCGCACGCTCTGTGCAGCCATTAGGCTTAGGAAGGGCTGCTGCGCGTTTTATGGGCTTCTCCTTTATCACTGGTGTGCAGCGGAGGCTGGAGCTCAGTCGCATCCACCTGCTTCTGCAGATGGGGGAACTGTCATTGGCTGGAAATTTTTGAACAGCACCTGAAAGAAGGTGGAAAAGGATCTTTAAGCACCTTCTCTGAGTTACAGATGGTAGCATTAGAAACTCAAATAGAAATGCACATTTTTTATAACTACTTGAGCACTGGAGTCTGAACTGCAATTAAGGATGACACAACCCCAGGTAAAACAAAATTCGTGTAGCAATTCCAAAGGAACCCTTTAGGACCCCATTAGCAAACAAACTGCCTGGATCTGCTCTTTATTTCGTGCAGAAATGAATCTGTACTTCTGTCGTACACATCTGATTGTCCAGCATTCAACTAACGCCCAGAGGAGATCTCACTGTTCAAATGATTCAACAGAATATTTGTTTGCCACCAGTTAGCACATACAGCAAGAGCTAGCTGAGTAATTCCTTTCACCTGCTGAAGTTAGGAAGATCTGGGCAAACTACCTGAAATAACTCCTGCGATGAATGAAAATTCTCCTCCATGGCAGAGAGCGTACATTGTGATTTTTCTGAATGTGTGTATCATTTTAAATCATTTGTTCTATCATTTTCCTAGTAAATGAAGGGAAATAGACTGCCAAGAGATACCTGTGGTTATTCAGCCTCTGTGTTTAGACACATAAAAGGTTTGATTTCTATAATTTTCTGTTCCTGAATGGAAATAGATTCTTCTCCTGCAATATTTGCCAAGTGTATTCTTGCAAAACTGAACAATGTTGCAAATATGCCTAAAGAGGAAATGGGAACAAGCAGAACAAGCGTTTCCCACCTGTATTAGCAAATTAGCCACCACTTTGGATACTTCTGCTGACGGCTCTGATTTCAAGCTGTTCTCAGTCTATCCCATGCACACAGATCATTCTCCCCCTCGGTTACCCTCACTGTCAAAGAAACAAACCTGCAAATTTCCTGTTGCACCTGCAACTTCAGTAAACCCATTAGAAATCCAGCTGCAAACATTTCACAGCATCAGGAGGGGAGATCATGTTAATAAGTGACATCTACAGTGTTTAAGCCACATAAATCTCTGCAGGACTGATTAAGAGCTCGGCTCTAGCTTCAGGCAATGCAAGGGGGCACAAAGCCAGATGAGCAGGGAAAAGGCATCTTCCTTATCTCCTGTTCCCCTCTCTGGAGAGAACTCTGGCCATGCAATCGATTTTTGTCCGAGCCCTAGAGAAGCCTTTTGTGCAGTCAAGTGAAGAAACAGCCTGACAGACTGCTCCATGTGTCTAATCCTGCAAATCAGGACCAATAATCGTCTTAACTGTTCAGCAGATCTATTTTTTAATGGGTGCCACCCACTGTCTGACTTTCAGCTCCTGACTCCAGATGTGAAGCTATTGACTGGTGGCTAATACTGGACTTTCACTGGGACCGTATAATCCATCAGGATTATTCAGTGAGACGCTTCCCTCTTGCTCTTACATAACCAAGGGGACCTTTCTTATTTATCATCAGAGTCGAGTGCTTTCTAAATTCAGGCCAGAAGAGCTGCACACTGATATTTATCCATTTATACACACATTGTGTGAGCATACTGGACTCACATAACTAGGCTTCTCATTTAAAGTTTTCTGCTTTTCAGTAATTGTGGCAAATAAATCTCAGACAGTAATATGTCTAACTTTTCCCTAGATTCAATTTTCCTTGGAAAAAACTTACAAATTAGTCATAGACTAAGCCCTTTATAACTCTTAGGGATATGATACACAGAGCAATTGCATCTGATGAGAACTGCATTTTGAAAGATATGCGCACACATGGGCATTAATGTTGCCTGCCAGAATAGCAATTTTCTTTGAAATATCTGAACTCATACTGCTTTCCTTTGACTGAAGGAAGAAATCTGTCAATGTTTTTAAAGTTCTGTATGAAATACCTCCGTTGTGACAAGAACTGAGTGGGAAGATTTTTCCGGTTCTCTGAAGAACTGAAGATTTTGGAAATGTTTCATGTTGTGCATCAGGACAATCTACCAACCTCCTGAAAACCTTAAAGGAACAGAAAACAGATTTCTTGGTCATTGGCTCTGTGCAGGCAAAAAGTTTCATTCCTGTCATTTGAAAATTTTGTTCATGTTTCAAGTATGTAGATGTTTTGAGTATGAGGTAGTATGTAAAATCTTGGAATGAAAAATGAATGTTACTTATTTTGAAAATGATTTTGAAAACCACCGAAAATTAAGCCAATAAACACCCTTAAAATGTTTTATTTAACAAAGGAAAATTCGATTATTTTCAGGTAGTGGTTTATCAGGGTGACCATTTCTTTCAGAATCCAGTTACCTGGATGTGTTAGTGTCTGAATTAAAATGATCAGATGAATAAGAGCCAGGGAGAGCTACCATGCCTTGGCAGTGTGTTACCAGCGCAGTGCCCAGGGAAGACCGGCACCAGTGCTGGACTGCTGGCTGTGGTACCTGCTTAATGAAGTACACATATGTTTCTACCCAAGAATCTTACAAATACTAAATACTTCCTCATAGATTAATCTAGGAAAGCAGTGCTATATTATTTTAATTTACGGAAATTACAAGTCTGCAATGACAAAAGCTGTTCCCACTTTGATTGTACTTTTTTGTGGGGCTTTTCTTGTTTTTCTCTATAATCTCATTTTTTTTTTTTTTTTTTAAAGTGGGATCTTTTCCCACTACGAAAGAAAACGTTTACTTAAAACGCTCCTTCACCAGGTAGTCAAAAGTCTAGAAACCAAAGGATTTCACCAGCAAAAGAGTTACTAAAATATATAGGTGTGGGTTTAACTTTTATAACAGAAAACACAAATGTGTGATTTTTTGACCACACCTGTACAATGTCTTTCCTTCACACCTTCCTTCCCACTCTGTCCTACCAAGTATTTCAGTAGTGACCTGCACATTCCTGATGGCAGCCACAAAAAAGAACCTGCAGACATTTGACACGTGTCCTTTCCATCCAGAGCTGCTGTGCAATTTTTGCAACTCAATCAGTGGGCTCAGTCAGCCAGCTGGGGGACAAAGACTGGCTGGGTGATTGCAAAAATATGTTTCCTAGGAAACCAGAAAATCCTGAAAATGTAACATTGCTTGATGAAAATAGTTCATTCAGTGATTCAAATACTTTCTCTAGATTTATTTTCAATTACTTTTTCTTCATTTTGATTCTTTAAGTAGCAAAAAAACTCATTTTACTTTCATCTACCTTTTAAAAACTATATTACAAATAGTAGTTTGTAATTAGGAGATTAAGGGGGTGCAGTCAGAGCCTGCTTAGCACACCTGGCTTGAGACAGGCTGGAAGCAGACAGCACAACACTTGCCATGGTGCTGTCTGAACGTGGTATCACATGCAATATCCTTTGTTATGTTAGGACAATCCCTAATGGACTGAATCACTACATCACTGTAATCTGATTTAAAAGGAGAAATAGCCATAAACATCTGCTGCATCATGGTGCAGGCTGGCTTTACTAAATGTCTGGGCGTATTGCAATGGAGAAGCACAATATTACTGAGCTTCTTGCCCCTTCCACTCTCTGGGCCTTTTCTAACCACCTCCAAGAAAAGCAAAATCTGCAAAATGACTCAGGGGCAGAGCATGATTGAGACCAGAGCTCAGTGGAAGTTGTCACATCATGGAGTAGGTCAAAGCAACCACACGGTCGCTCACAGCCCCCACACCCCCCACAAATACATGAGTGTACTTGGAGAAGCTCTGGGCATGGAGTCATCCCAGAAGCATCCATGCTATTTGCTACGCCCCCTCCTCCAGAGGACCACAGCTACATGGTTCATCTTTGGAGGAAGCTGATTGACATTCCCGAGCTGAGAGGGGGATGAGAAGGCTGACTGTGAATCTGTACTGTGAAACAGAAATAAACGCAACCCCAGTCACTGCACAAATGGGCAGGTTCATGTCATCTGCTTGGTTATTTTTCTACTGGGAAAGAAAATAAATGACAAGAGATCCACCAGCAGCTTTTTCTGGCTGCTTCCAGCTGTGCTTTTATAAATATTGTGGATTTGGAGAATGTACAATATTTCCTGACTTTCCCAGTTGTGCTCCAACCGTAGCAAAACTCATGGCCGAGAGCAGCAAGCAGCACTGCAGACCACTTGTGGGGTTATGGTAGAGCCATCTCTCTGACTAGACTGAGATTTTCCTTAGCTTTTTAGTTCAACCTCAGACATTCAGTTTTGGATCCCAGTGTTCCAGTTCTCCAGGGACTTTTGCCTACAATAGACCTCAAAAAGAAATTGTAGTTAAAAAATAAAGAAAAAAAAAACCTGGAGCGACTCTTTGGCAAATTGTCTTCTAAAAAATTCCTGTAATCTATACATCTCATTAAAACCAAAAGACATGTAATAGAAAAAGTGAGAAAGGAAAGAGTGGCTTGGCTGTGTTGCGCAGAACACTTAGTCAACAGCCCCAACAAAACTTTCACAACCTAACGGCCTCAGGATTTCAGCAGACAGGTCTCAGTGCACATGGTTGTTCGAGTCCTAAAATCTGTCTGCTAACTAAATTTACATAATCCGGCGGCAGATCGGACTCATTGTGGAGACAGAAGAAATAATCAAGCGCAGGACAGAAAATCCCAGACACCCGCATGACTTTACTGCCAGAGAAACCAGTCAGTTTCTTAAATTACACAGAACATGTCAACAAATAGCAATAACACAGTGAGCAGTGGCACAGAATGGCTTGATCCCTGTTCTCATACAATGCCTGGTTTGTCCAGCTCGGGTCTAACCCTCCTCTTTAATATTTGTGATTAGAGAAAAAGGAAATGCAACATTGGCACCAGTTTTGCAGAAAGATTTTGTGGGTGACAGAGGAGTGTTTCATCTGTGTTCCATCTCTCCTAACATATTTCTCTGGTGGTTAGGTGGGATCCGCTGAGGAAGGAGGGCATTTTCCTTTCTAGGTTTTTTGAGGCTGATTGTTTTTAGGTAAGGTCTGTTTACATACGTTACAGCTTTCTCATGTGTGGTACTCGGGTGAGCACATCCGTAGGATGGCCAATGGCAGTGTCCTGGTACCAAACTCAGTTTCCCTTCTGTTGAGGAAGCCATGGGGACAGGACTCTGCTCCCTCTTGTATACTTTCTCTTAATAACAATGGAAACCCAGAGTACAAGGTCAGCACCACACAGCAGGTACCTGGCACCCGGTAGACACTACTTCCTAAAGAAACTAATTGTCCTGCATGCTTTTTGGCTTTTATTTTGTAATGCTGCCTTGTTGAACCTGGATGGCTGTGGGCTTTTGCAGCGTTAGGCTAACATTAGTAGATCTCTGCCCCGTTTCTATCCAAACCAATTTTTAAAGGGATTTTTAATTGGGTTATTTAGCATAATGGCACAGAATTACTTTTTCAGCCTAGAAATAAGAAACATTTTACCAGTTTTGGTCTCCCTTGTTTTTCATTCCCTGATCAGCAGTACCATACTCACTGCCTTAGGGAGAAGAGGTTGCAGAAAACTTACTGCTTCCCTCAGACACATGCAATGTTATTTTTTCTTTGCTCTTGTTTTCCTCTATCATAGATGATTTTCTCCTCCTCTCGCACTCATTTTCTCAGTTTCTTTTCATATTCTGTCTTCTGTATATTCCGTATACTTCCATTTAATTATAGTGTCAGCTGGACTCCTCACTCCCTTAGATCTTATCAAATTGAGTTAAATATGTGGTCTTCAGACCAGCAACTTGTCCACTAACACTTACTAAGTACCCTGCTTGTGAACCTCCGAAGGATGCATCAGGCGTTTCCACAACAGAGAAATGATTTATTCCAACTGACACGCCAGATGGACATATAGATCTCCAAAGTTGTCAGTTCCAACACCCATCCGCTAGTTTGTCTGAGGCAACCACAGCAATGAAAATAAATGCCTCGGGCCTGACAGAAAGCAGGCGTCTGATTACATTAACAGCTAGTTTTCCAGCCAAAAGTGGTAACAAATTAAATAGCCATCCGAGATTTAAATAATAAACCCATGTATTTTGGCGCAAGTTGCCATCTGGGGCTTGCTCACTGAGGGTTCTGTCCTCAAAGGCACTGAAAGCCTTTGAACATGGAAGCAAAGGATTATTTTAATCATGTGTGGTACCAATGGAGCCCAAGGCACAACTCACACACTGAGCATTAAGCCTATATTTAACTACCTTGCTACGGTAAAGGCAGAAAACACTACCAAACATTTAACATATATATATGAACAGGCACCTTTTTAAGTAAAGCAAGTGATGAGTCACTTCAAGTGTGCACTGTTAGGAATAAAATCGGTATTCCTCCTGCAGTAGATACAGATAGCCCATATGACTTTACAGCAATTAATATTTAAGCCTGAAGAAATAAAATTATGCTAATTCAGAAGAAGGCTGGGTGTGAATTTCCAATGTGGTTATCTTACAGACCCCTCAAGCAATATTTCTCATAAAGGGTGACTTTGCATTTCTGAGATTCACAAATACCAGCGTAAGCAGTTGCTCTGAACAGAAACGTAGTTGTAGAAATATCAGTTCTGAGACATAAAATCCAGCATCTTGAGGTCTTGCTGGCTACTACCCAGGTGTTCAAGTTCTTTCCACAGGAGGCAGCTTTGTGTGAAAATGTTTCAGCTAAAGCCACTGCCATTAAGTAAAGAAAAAAGCCACAAATTGACAGCTCCACGTGTGTGAACTACCTGCCTGGCCTGCAAGTAGTGTTTTCATCGCAGTACCACCATACAGAATGTATGCTTTAAGGTTTCACAGCAGTAACTCTTCCATTAAGTTCCAGCTCCAGGAAGCTGGTGGTTCTGAGAGCTTTAGCCAATACTAAAATAAAAATAAATCAACATTAAGTATTAAAAATCAACCTTAATTCTTCATGGTTGCAATGGAAAGATTTAAAATACAGCCCAAATATGCCTTGCAGAATGAAACAAGAAGTACAAGTACAGAGAATCTCTTCACTTTTTGTAAACCAGTAATTATTTAGGAGGCTTAAGTTGTGCTTTAATGGCAGGTATTAAGCACCTGCTCCATCCATATGGAATCCTGTTGGCTCATTTGACTCACTGACTTAACTTTAAGTATATGAACAACCACTTCTTAAGCCAGAGCTGTTAGTGAGGTATTTCCCAGCAAGACTGTATTTTCAGGTAACACATCTCCGAATTTCTCCAGCAAAATTCCCTGCTCTATTTGCCTACAG
Organism: Alectura lathami; assembly: GCA_013399715.1. Taxonomy (NCBI): domain Eukaryota; kingdom Metazoa; phylum Chordata; class Aves; order Galliformes; family Megapodiidae; genus Alectura; species Alectura lathami. Next base: position 90,652 of record VXAV01004774.1, read on the forward strand.
AGTCACACTGAAACAAATTCTGTATTAAAAGGAAAACGTATTGCAGATTATTTTGATCACTGCTTCAAACACTGAAGAAGGAATTGAAATAAAGGTCCTGTTCCTTATACTGGCAGCGGGTTTGTTCCACTTTTAAAATCAAGCGTTGTCTAGAGTAAGAGCCTTGTGATGCTGCAGGCATGCAGGTGGATAGCAGTTTTGTCCAGCCTGTGCCTGTGACAGATGCTCAGTTCCCCAGCAAGCTGTGAGATCAAGTGATATGGGACAAGGGACCGTGCTGATGGCTCATTGCACATGTCTATGTGTGCACCTGCAACACGCTGTGTCTGCTGAAGCTGCCCTAACGAAGGGTTATTAGCCCTCTTGCTGCTGAGCCTGCCATGCTGGTTTTGCTCTGGAGTGAACTGTCTCCTTATTCCAAGGGCCCTCTCTCTGCCACGCTTCCACATGAAGCTCTGACCCACTGACTGCTGAGGAGTGCGTTTCACGGGGAGTCAACACCAGCTGCCTGCTCCTTTACCCCTCACCAGTGGCATCTCTTCACTGCGAGCAGAGATTCCCACACCTGCAAAAAGCCATTGCTGTTCCAGCCCAGAGACAGCTGGTCCCAGCAGAGCTGGGGAGAGGACGGCTGGCAGCTGAATTATCGTGCCATGCAACACATTAAATCTTCCCCTGGCTACTGGGACAGGTGAAAGTCCCCTTGGTTCACTGATAAATCCACATGAAATACAGACCTGTCTGCTGTGTCAGAACATCTTTGGGGTTCTTCTGTACTGATTAATTCTATAATGCTAAGGTATATTTATACTACTTTCATTATAAAGGCTTTGACAACCTGACTCATCTGTCTAACTTTGAACACCCAGTTTGATTTCATTAACTTTCTGCACTCATAATTCTGTTGACAGACTTCTGCTGCTTCATCATATGCTTTATGGTAAAACAATCTAGTGAGACTTGCTAACCTTGACGTCATCCCCACCTTCTTTGCCCTAAAATTAAATTTCATGCTTAATTTTTTAAAATGATCAAAAGATGTCTTGAGGCAGACTATGGGACAAAACTGTTCTACTGAACTGTATTTGTCATCCCTTATAACAAATAATTTATTATTCTTTACAACAAAGAATATCACAGTGGCCATGCTGTATGTTCATCATATCACCAGGCAGGTAGATGATACTAGGAAATACAGTTCCCGCAGTTCCTCATGATCCCATGGCAAGGGCACTCAGCACAATTACTTTTTTTTTTTTTTTTTGCAATTCTTTTCCTTTTCTTTTTTTTTTTTTTTTTTTTGGTGTCGATGACCACCAGTTCCAGATGTCTATAATAATTAGAGCATCTGAGTAATTCAGTACTCCAAAGTACTAGCACTGTGTAAGCAGAACAGATGGCCAGTCCTACAGCCTTGGACGTACATTCTCCTGACGTGTGAGATGGAAACTGCTGCACAGGAAAAGTGAGGTACTGGGGTTTTTATTAGCTTTATCGGGTGACTGACATTTTGCTGGAAGACAGACGGACTATTTCTGGCAGCCATGTGTGCTCATACCTAAACTGGAGATGAAATTGCACAAAGAGGTGAAAACTGTCATGATGCAGCAGCCAACAGAAGGATGAAAGTCACTGGTCAAGTTGATCATAACACAGATTCGTATTTTTAACTTACTATTGAAGAGCATTCTCATCAGCATTGGCAATGAGTAGACATATTCTGCTCCACGACAAAACAACCAATTTTCCCCATACAGGGAAGCACTAATATGCAAGTAGCAACAAGATAGTAAATGTGGTTAGTTGTTAGATCAACTTCCTTTGCTAATCTGACAGGACTAAAATGTGTGTGAAGTGCCTTTATGCACAGTGACAATTATTTACGTGAAACTCTTTTCTAATTTCTGAAGTCCTTTGCTGGTTTTAACCCATATTCACCCAATTGTGCACTTCAAACCAAAAGCTTTAATCAGAAGTCAGGTTTGTCTGCTATATTTCCACAAAGGATGACTCTAACTCCTGTTCCATTGCTCACATTGAAGTCATGTCGACAATATGAAACAGGTGAGTGATGCTCCATGCTGCCTTCCATACACCACACTGGGCAACAACATGCAGGTTAATGTCTACGAGGCTGGGACAGTGAGAAGTAAGAGTTCCCTTGTGAGTGCTGCCAGGTACAGTCACAACATACATTCTCAACAGGACGTGGTTCCTAAGCTGGTACCTAAATTTCTGTTAGTTTCAAAAGTTCGAGGTAAAGCTCTGGTTTGCTGGCTGTGGTCCCCAGGCTGCTATGCACAGTGCTGCACAACACCACAGGTTCCCATTTTTACAGCCTGAAATATTTGCTATATTTGAAAAGAAACAAACAAACAAAAAAAAAAATCTGGGGTTGTGAAAAATATTATGGCCTACCTCTTGAAACATGAGGAGGGCAATAATGCTGAGGGGAGGTCTGGAAAACATCACTTACAAGGAAAGACAGGAATGGGGAATGTTTAGTCCAGACAGTAAAAGAAGTTATAACAGCCTTCAGCTGCACGAGACGATTTTGCTGACTGCTTTTTTCATTGCAGCCTCCATATCCACTGGTGATGGGCAAGAAAGTATGGTCTTGAAATGCAGAAGGGAGTTTGAAAATTAGAGAAAAGCCAACAACTGCCTTTCTGTTGTCAAAATTCAGTACTGGAATGGATCAACAGGGGAATGTCTAGGTTTGCCATCATGGCAACAGAGGGGGAGTGGATAACAAAGGGATCAGCTTAGGCAGATGTCTGCTAGAAATGGCGTAGAAGTAGTTAAGCATGCTTTGGGATCAGGATTATGTGGCCTCTAGAAGTACTTTCCCACCCTACATTTTATTGCTCTGTGTTAAGGACAGCTGGAAGATTCCTGCAGTCCCTCCAGGTGAAGATGATTTTGAGACCAAAGGCAACAGCATTTCTTCCAAGGAGAGTCTCACCCAGCAACAGGGGATATATGGGCCGTGTTAACCATCCCTGTGTGCACCGAGGAAGTAATTCATTTGAAGTGCAGCATGAAGCGTCTCCTCCCTCGGTTTCTTAACAAAAGTGGCTGTGGTAAAAGCACACTGTTAGGTACTCAGATGTCTGTAGGACAGTCTAAAATTAAAATGTTCCACAGTGAGATAGTTCTCCTATTTATTTCAATCCACAAATAATTTCCAGTCCCACCTGATGTTTAGAAATCACCAGTCACATTGTCCTCCATCCTATAGAACATGACTACCCTACGTGCACATTTTTCTGCAGCATGTGCATTTTTTACCAGCGTGCAGCGTATGAACTGGGTACTTGCCAGACTGCTGGTGTTTCAAATTCCACCATGTCCCCTTGTTCCCTCTGAGTTACTCCTGTTACAATGCAATTATAATCTAGATATTTCATTTTGCTCTGTTATGTCATGTATTTTAGAAAGATATTCAAAGAAGGATTAAAAAAAATCTTTTATATATTAATTTGAAGCACATCACTGGAGCAGATAACGTACTCTTGATCTACCTGCTTCTTTTTGTTTTACAGTTTCATTATTTACTCTTGATACATGGATAGATATAACAAGTTCTGATGGGATATTTGTTATGGTGAGCAAACTCACACTGGAAGGACTGCTTGCCTTGGGTTGCCACAAGATAGCGGGGTTGATACAAGGCCGACGGAGTCATTTACCTGACCCTGTTAGATCAGAATCGATGCTACAGGTCTCTCCGGTTTTAAAACTCTCTCAGGTACCCCTGTACACACAGACACATGCATTTCACAGATCTGTCCGATGGAACAAGCTGGAGTTTCTCAGTTGGTCTTTCAGAATAGAGAGTTATTGAGAACAAAGCAGAATGGTTGCTCAAAATAGTACCAGTGCTGAGAGACTGACACGTACTCAGTGTTATAAGCACTTAAATTCTACTATGCTGGGAGAATATTGTGTAGTCAAGATGAAAAGTGTTGGCTAAGTCATGCCCTGCAAAAGCCTGGCAAAATGTAAGAGCGGAATAATCACGTGTCAGATGTAATTACACTTCTTAGCGTGACTTCATTCAAAAAGTGCAGTAAGCATTGTCTGTGGATACACTGAACGGCACACGAATGCCCAGGCACCTTTGCTGTTCCTAGTCACTGAAACAAATGCTTCCGTATTTAATTACGGCAGAGAACTATCAGAACCACGTCAGACACAGAGAAAGGTAAGTATCAGTTTCTTTTTGCTTAATGGGCACGGTGCTGCCAGTGTCAGGTACACAGAAAACCAACCCACAGATCAGCTCCACAAACAAACACGGGTCACCTGTACCAGCAGGTGACCTGAGGATGGCTCAGTGCCCTGCAGAGACAGGGCTGTGCCTGGGCAGTTTTCGTACCTGACAGCACAGCCACAGTTTGCCTTGTGCCTTGCTTACAAAGCAGGAGTTTGCTTGTATATTTGTATATTGACTGTACAGCAATTAGCCTTCTTCTAGGCCTGAAAATAATTATATACCAGATAACACTTTTCTAATAATCAAGTCAAGGAACTTGTTTCAAAATTTGAAATTTTTGTTTCAAAAATGACCAGTTTGCCCTGAGTGTTAAAGAAACACAGCTACAAAAACCACATGATAAGAAATACCGGGAATGCAGAACATATGCACATAGGTGACATGAACATTGCCACAAAAACTTAGACACTAAGGCCTGTATGACTGAAACTCCCTACAGTTAAACAAGCACCATCTAATAACAGAATCACTAAAATGTTGTGACCATTTTGCTAAGCAAATCTGTAGCTGCTGGGCCCAGGCTTATTACAGACTGAGAGACTGGCAGAAGTACATGTTCCTGCTCATTCTTTTCAGACTCAAATATCCTGAAGATATTAAATATTCACTACACTAAATATTTAAATTCTTCCACTCTGCTGGCCTGGATAGTTCTACATTCACAAAAACAACAGGCAGAAAAAAGAGTTCTAACCTAGGTAAAAAGCTAAACAGAAAAAAATGTGTGTTCAACAAACACAGGTGAGTTTTCAGGAAATAACAGCTTTAGGGATAAAACATTCCATATGAAATAGAGATGAATATACCACAAAGGCATGGCAATGATACATGACTTTTTCACTGTACAGTGGCTCACAGAGAACTAAGGATCAGAGTCAGCTCATTTTACAGACCTTAAGGGTCAGATTTAAAAGTCTAGACTCAGGTTTGATTCTAGAGCTCTCCAAACTTCAAAGTCATGTGCCAGAGGCCTGCCACACTTTACCAACAGCACATTCTTTTCTTCCTTGGAATATCCAAGCTGGGGATGGAAGGCATTAATTAAAACTCCAAATGGACAACAGGCAAGTCATATTTGAATTTTACTAGAGGGCAGATTTACTGAAAACGTAAAGCTATAGATCCTCAGGTGAGATCATTTATTTCTTTTTCTTTTTTTTTTTTTTTTTTTTCTTGTTAAAAAAGGTCTCTTATTCACAGGAAGTGGAAAGCGGAGAGAGAGGTATAGGACTACGCATAAAAAAATAGATAATAACAGAGAACCCAGCTACAGGAAGCCCTCCCTGACGGGAGCTTCCAAGCCAAGCGCTGGTGCCTGACATGCCCCCATACCAGCCTCCAAAGCAGACTTCAGGGAACTTGCAGGGTTCCAGTGAGGGAGCACCAGCTTCTGAAAGGAGCTGCTCCTCTCCCGGCAGGTGTGGGAAGGATTTTCCGAGCCTGGGCTGAGAGGGAACAGTTACTTGGTGACATACACTTTAGGGACAACTCCACTGAGTCCTAAATTCTCTCTCATTAACTGAGGAATCCAGATCTACTGTGACACGTGATTTTTACTGGTCAGCCTTGAAGTTTTCCAAAAACATGAGCCAGAATTATCCACAACTCCATGAAAAAATGTTGATTTCAGCATGCTGAATATAAAAAACACTTGAGCAAACATCTTCCAGATACATTATTAAAATGAAAATGATGAAGTTTATCCATCTCTGAAAATGTAAAAACACAAGCCAACAAAAAAGCCAAGCAAATAAAGGTCTAGTTTAGCCTTGGCAGTTTGAGTGAAGCATTTCTTTCATTTCCAGACATGTGAATGGTGCTGAATTAATATATAGGTCATGTCTGAAGGGCCTTGCTTCAACATTAGGCCTTTGAATACAATATTTTGTTCTTTATTTCTTTCTCCTACTCTGTCTTCTGTAATCCTGGGATATATGAGGTACTTCTAGCCCTTTAGACCTTCAAGGTTTTATTCACCTTGATACAGCTGCAGCCCTGCACCAGGTCACTTTATGGCAATACCGAAACGTACTATTACTCATTACACAGTGATCAGCAACAAGAATTCAGAGCTTTAGGAAAGTAATGGTGAAGAGTAGAACATCTTTTAGAATCGTCTGGAAATACCATTCTTGGAATTTGAAGTGACAGGGGTAAAATGCCCCAAGCTGAGAAATTCCAGAGATAATTTCTTTTTCAGGATTTGATATGAACCCAATATATGTTTCTTGGAATTTTCATGTCAAGCTTTTAAATATAAATATTTATTGATTTTCAAAAATCATGTATTTGATGAAATGTTTAGCGCACAAAATTAATGCAACATTACAATATATATAAAACATGTATAGACTCCGTGGACTCCTCAGAAGCATTAAGAATTCAAGTAGTTACAGAGGGCAGCTACTTCCACACGGGGATGGAAGCTGAATGTGGGCCTTTAGGAGCACAATTCTGGTTTAAGTCCCTAAATTCCATCATCCACCATCCATCCTACCATGGCAGTCTCATCTTGAGCATCAGTGCCATTGTTTGTCACTCTGGCTCTGCACAGACTGCAGGAGCACTTGCATGTTCCCTGAGTCAGGTGTTCACCCTGGCTGCTCTGGGATCCTGCGCTGCAGCAGCAGCCAGCAGTGGGCAGGACTTCTCCCCCCACACCGTGGCTCCAAGGAAGGGAAGATGTGTGCGCAGGAGGTGCAGCGTGCACTGAATTGAGTTCAGTGAGGGCATGAGTATCCTTGAGTGCACCATGGATCATTCCAGTAAGGAACGAACGGTGCAGTCTCTGCATCTTTACAGAAAAAATAGGGATAAGAGTTCCCTACTCGTCCTGAGACTGCACAGGTAGTTGCATTAAACCTGGTGAGATGCTCAGGCCCTGTGTTAAGGGACCCACACAAGCAACTTAGATCGGAAGAATGTTGTTTCTAGACAGCACCCTGTCTTTCCTCCCTTTGCTATCAAAGGTGATCTTCAGCTTTTATGCAGCCAGCTCATTCACTGGAACTTTCTAAGCAATTTCCAAAATCTTTCTACACTCTGTCCTAGTCATACTTAACACAGGAAAGTACATGGGGTGAGGAACCACATTACACCGCTCTCTTTCCTCACCTTTCCTGAGACAAACTGTTTAATATGAGCACAATCTGCCAATGTCACCCACACGACAGTGCTCTGCATCTGTGTGGCCATATGACTGCATAATCTGTTTCATAAGATAATTACTGAATGAGAAATTAATATTAGCATAGCAAGCCATAGCATGTCTAAATTAGCCAAATTCAGATGCAATTTTGTAAGGAACTTTGAGCACTTCATTGAATGTAGGTCTTTGCCAATGAAGAAAAGCAATTTCGAATAACAAATTGCTTCTTCACACGCCTTCTTTGAATATATTTTGTGACTGCAACCAAAAACCAGTACTACTGTCCTGCAAACCAAGTGGCTGTGACCCGACACCTTGCGATGCTGTGCTGACAGGGTGTGAAGGAAGCCCCAGCCTCAGGTTTCGGCATTGCTAGCTGACAAGGGTAGGCAGGGGGGATTCAAGGGCAGGCAAGAGAGCAAGGTGTCTGCTAGGCAAACAACATGAAACAGGCTGATTTCAAAACAAACATGATACCATGGAAGAGATGGGCTCTCTGATGACAGGCTTAACCTCCTTCTCTTGGAACAATTCTTTCCATGACTGAGTCACTGGTTTTAATGGTGATCTCCCACTGCTCATGGGAAAGTTAATCGTAATCAAACCAATGCTCTTTGATTAAATCATTAATAAGACATTTGACATGAGCAGGACTGTATATTAAAAGGAGGATAAACAGGCTTTTCTAAGAGAACAGTTCCAAGAAGTGAGCAAAACCAAGACTTGCCAACACAGAAAATCATGTAGCTCTATACATATAAAAATAATCAAATAATAATAAAAATCTACTTTGGAATTTTTTATGAGTAATGTCTTGAAAATAATAAGTCAATTGGAATTTCGGGGGCTTTCCCATGGATATAGGATAGCTTCTATTTCCATCTTTGAGGTAGTCTAAACAAACTTCACTGTGGCCAAGTGCACTTGGAGAACAGACAGAAAACATTTGGTGATATTGTGACATGTTCCCCAGGACTTTGTCCTGTGAAGGGCATGATGAAGGACAACCTCAAATTCAGGAGCAGGAAGCAGGAAGGGTGCAGGGGCTCATGAGATGCTTACAGTTGCTTGGCTATGCTCAGAACAAGTGTAGAAGGGACATTAGTAAATCACAGCGTGTATTCTGGGCATGCCTGGGATCAGTAATTAGAAATTGATTTTTAAAAACTTGAATGTAGCAGGAATACAAGGATATGGGAATGCTTGTATCTCCATATTGCATCTTCAGCTGGAAGAGTTTTCTCTTTACAGCAAATTCACTTCAACTTCCACATATCAGGCACATAAAATCATAACTTATGCAATGAATACCAAGCGTTGTGCATAACTGGTTGCTAGAATTGTGAATGTTGTGAAATGAAAATGCTTATAACAAGGTATTTTGAAAACTTCTGAACCTATTATTCAGGTTTGTAGCTTCTGACTTTGTAGCTGCAGTCTGCTGTTACTATGAAGGCACCCTAGGAGAGAGCCATGTTGTGAATTTAATAGGACAAAGCTTCAGAAGAGCAAAGAATTGTCAGTGGAATTTATTATTAAAGGATGAAGTTCAAATGTAAAACCATTAGCAAATTAAGTCCATAGTAAATAGATTCTGAAAGGGACTGCAATTCAAAGGACTCATCACCTTAAGATGTGCTAAAATCAGCCAAAGAGTCTTTTACTGCCTGCAGTGAATTTAAAGTTGAAGATATGAATGATATTAACACTCCCTCCCTACAGGCTTGTCTGCACACAATCTAAAGCTCAGATTTGCTTTACTGTAGTCTAAAACATTCAGCTTTGGCCTTGGCCTGAAAACATATGGTCCCTTTCTTTCTAGAGCAAGTGCTGACAGATTTTGCTTGTCCTGTCCATATGAGCAGTGTCTAACAGCTAACAGGACAGCATCTTGCACAACTAAATGAACAAAATAATCCTGGGAACAGAGGTGAGCAGATTTAGTCCTTGGATTATATGTACCCAGCAACTGGTCAGTTAATGACAGTTGTGGGGATTCACTAAGAGTCTCTCAGTGAAACCACAGACCCAGTTTTACCTTTGGAAATGGTAAATGTTTTCAAACTGTGCTGAAGTCCAAACAGTGCCTGGCTTAGTCTCTTGCATCTGTTTCAAGGGCGAGCTTTCTGACACAACACCCATCTGTTTGTCCTGTGTTTTTACCAAACGAGAGGGTGTTTAAGTCTATTCCTTCAATTCTCAAGCTCAGCTGCAACACCACTAATGACCAAGTAATGGCAAAAACAATCTTGTCTTTGCTGGCAGAGAGCCAGCATCGATTTCTAGACAACAGTCGTGTAACAAAATGTTGTTTTTTTTGGAAATCATTGAACTACAATACAGCAAAAACATCAGAGAAAGAACATTGCAAGACAGACGAAATGTAGAGGTGGCTGTACTTTAACACTCTAAAACATTTCTTGCTTTGAGTTGGAATATAAATTCTGAGATAATAGCAGTGTACATGCAAATAATAACATTTCCATAACAGCGAAACAATTACCTGTCCTACCCGAATGTGACTCTGGAATCTATGAGTCCTTCTAAAGTCCTGCTGCCAGTCAAAATAAGTTGGAATATGAAGCTTCACAAAACTATTTCTTAATTTTAAGATCTCATCCTAAACCCAGGAAAATATTATATCGCTTTTCCTTTTTCCAACCAGCTTTAGTTCTTTCAATCTCACACCACCAGTAATGAAGAACTTGCAATCCAAGCTACGACCTCCGTGTCCTTGGGTCCCTTTTAGCTCTTGTTCATCGCAGAGCTCTGCCTGCACTTGGTAACTGATTCTGTTGACAGTGCACAAAAAGGAAGATGATTTAGCTGCTTTTCTCCTAGCAGCATTGCTTCTGCAAAGCTGGAGGAGAGAAGCATGGCCAGTAACAGCAGTAGTTCCGAGTTCAAGCAAGGAATCAGAGGTGCTGAGTAGAGTGGTACAACTTTACCTTAGTCACGGTTCAGAGTTGACTGTGCTTTCAGCTGATGCCCTCTGCTATCTTTCATTTAGATCACATCACCTCAAGTACTCTCCCTGTTTTTATCCGCTGATGCATTTACAGATAAAGGAAGCAAGCATCTCTATTGATTTTCCAAGCTTTTGCAGTAGCATATGGTCAGCAGAGCTCAGAGAAGACAAGCAATAACACACCATACCATCACCTAACAATAAAAAGATGTACTGTAATGTCTAGCTCCATCAACATGGCCAGATACACCGAGATGAGGCTTGGGAGGAAAACAGTCCTTTCTTATGGAAAGGAAATTAATGAAATTTACCTCATCAGTAGTACAAAATGGCAGCACCAACAAACCACAGCAACTGGGTGGCTGCGGGGCTACAAAAACTCACTGGGTATATGATTAGGAACCAGGGAGCTGGTCATCAGGAGTGGTACTCAAGCAACTTTACTGATATTTCTGCAGCCTGTATTACTTTATGAGCTTATGCCAATTTGAGTTATTTTATTCTAATAAATATTTTTCATATTTCTAATCCCTTCAGCAGATTAAATGTTGCTAGAAGTAAAAATGACACCCATGCACAAAGCCTGGATTCCTCCATTGACTTTAGTTACCTGAGTTTAGCTCTAACTGAGGTCAGAAAGGTTGGAAGATGGACCCTTTGGCCAGCTGCATAGCCAGAAAAGAAGGACAAGGAACAGGAAAGAGTCAGCCTTTCTGAGATCTTCATCATCCTCTAAGTAGTTTCTTGTTTTCTGCTATCCAAATAATTAGCCTGGAATGATTGCTTTTCAAATTAGCCTCCTCTGATAACCGAGATGGATCTGTGGGAAGTGCTGCCATGTACTTCAGTTCTTCTGTAACGCTTTTAGAAAGGGAAGCTCTAAGCAGCAACATCTTGGAGACAGAATTTGTCCTGCATGCAGTCTGTAAATAAACTGTCTGCACTAATTTAAAATCACTAGGGAACTGAAGTTTCCGCAGCCCATGTCTAAAATGAGATTTTTTTAACTGAAGGTAAAAACATTGCAGCTAAATATGATGATAATATCTGTTTTCTCCAAGACAGGGTGTGTGTGGAGACATGCTTATTGTATTTGTTCCACGTGAAAGGGTTAGAATGAACTACAGGAATTCTGACTTCAGTACATGAAGAAATAGCACAGCTACAATGAGCCTGCAGATTCCCTTTCCCCTCTTGCCGCTGTGCACATTTCCCAGGCAGGCAATAAGGGCCCAAGTGGTACTGAAGTTACCTCACTTCAATATCAGATACCTTTTGAGGCATGGGAATATTTCAGCATCTCACATACCTTTCCTGTCCCATTGTTTAATTATCAAAGGAGCAATGAAAAGGAGAACAGGAACGAGGTGCTGATGAAAATGAGTTATGGAAAGGGAAGAAAGCACTGCAGAAACAAGATTATCTGTCATTTGAGCTCGGCATAACAGCCCTCAAAGCATGAATGAGAGAAATGAATGTGGAAAAGCTCTGACCGGTGTTTGTTCTGTTCAACAGAGAGCAGGGGGTGTTGAGTTTAAGACATTTTCTATTGTCTAGCCCAAACATTGATACTGACATTTGGCATCTTTACTTATTTACTCTAATTTCATGATAACACCCATTCGACAACTGTGGATGGTTACCATGTCTTAAGTTGTTAGTCTTAAGGTAGTGTCTTAAGTTCTTTCTTTTTTTAATGCTTTTTTTTTTTTTTTTTTTTTTCCAAAAC
>VXAV01004774.1:106197-158183 GCA_013399715.1 Alectura lathami
AAACTCAACAAAGAAAATCCAGACAACTTTCACAAAGACACTGATGGAGAAGGAAGAAAGCACAGCCCCCAGTACATGTGACTCAGTCTTCTGAGACTGCTCGTGGTGCATCAGGATCTTGGATCACAACCGAGGTTTCTGAGGGTTGGGGTGAGCAAGCAATATGTTATACAAGTGTTTAACAAACCAAGGGTACCCACTGCCTGATTTACCTCACGCTGCTGTGCGACTGCTATCATTATTCTACCGGAATCAATAATGCTGCAACTCACTAAGGCTTGAATAATGAAGAGGTGAATCTAGCCCTTTACTGTCAATTTAATTATCCATACAAACCAGGCATTTGGCAAGAAAGGGTATTTCTATTGCTCCATAAAGACAAATTATGAGGGAATAAACAGGTACATGAAGCTGACATTGCTGGACTGAATAAAAAATTGGCATAAATCCTGGAAGTTTACCCTGCAATACGCAATGTGATAATTAAACTATGAAAGGAAGGCTAAGCTCTTCTTTATGCCCAATGAATAACATGAGAATCTGAAAAGAAGTTGAATTTCCATATAACAAGGCTATCTAAATCCAATTACTTCCAGAAGTGTTAACCACCTATGAACACAATGGAAGCATCTGAACTAAGTTTTGAATTTTAAAACACCTCGTTCAATACCACATCAATTATTTTGCAAATAAATGAACAAAAATATATATTTATCATAAGAATTCATATGGCACAAACAAAAAGAACCTGGGAAAAGACAGCTCTATACATTGGCTGAGTCTTAGAGAATAAGTCCTCACAGACAAAAGGCTGTATACCCAACTGACAGAAAAAAACAACATGCAATAATTTAGTAATGAAATTGCACCAACTGAAGATTCAGTGCTGGGCTAATTTCTAACCAAACGAATGAAGACAGTGTAGATTTTTTAAATGTTTTTTTTCATTCTCTTTTTTTTTTTTTTTCTTCTATATGCTTATTTCTTCAGTGCATTCATATTTTCTAAAATACTTATTTTGATTTACACCTTTGTTTTCTGACTGTAAAAGCCTGAAATGCATCTTCTGCTATAGGTGCCAGGGAAAGTAATCATCTGTGCACTACATTTAAGTATTACAAAAAGCCCAGCTGGGAAGAAAGGAAGATTAACAACACTCCCTTTATTAAATTACATACCTGCTCCCTGCAGAATGATTGGAAGACCTGAAAGTACATAGAGTTTCCAAGTGTACAGTCTACTCCTTCATAAGACTGCCCATTATAAACCAACATAATTATATATTGAATATATATACACATACCTATACAATCGGAGTTCTGTCTCTGCTGTCCTAATGGAGGAATACTGTCAGGTAACCACTGCATGATCAATCCAGAAAAGCGCCACCAACCTAGTAGAGCCTAGGCCAACCTCCTCTGGTTTCTTAGCATAAAGTCGTCTCTACACGGTCACATCAGGGGCTGTGCTGCCCCCACGCACGTCATCAGAAACCTTGGAAAAAGCAGAACAGGGCATGCGTGCCCATTGTAGTACTTCCACTAAAATACCTTTCTGCTGCCCAGCAATATTTAGGCTACTGATTTTCCATGCCAGGTGTTGGATCCACGTGGTAGACCTTCCTTGCATGAATTTGTTCAGTCTTTTTCTGAATCCTTTACACTTTTGGCCACCACAATACCCTGTGACAATAAATTCCAGAGTTTTATTATGTGCCTGGTGAAAAAAACACATGCTTCTCTGTATCTATGTTTTGTATATATCTTCTGCTTCATACAGGATTCTGGCATAATTACAGAGAACAAAATGCAGGAGATACAATGACAGGTAAGCAAATTATTAGGGACCTCCACTGGCTTTCCCATTTTCTAGAGCAATTAACCATTATCAGCACCTAAATATTAATGCCATAAATGACCTCATTACCCAACTATCTGGGAAAAACCTGTTCACTGGAATGGACACCTTGTACCAGATTCTCCTCTGCATTTCAAAGGGATATGGCAAAAACTGCACCATCATACCCACAAAGTATCAAGCCAGCCTAGTAGATCTCCGCTGTGAGTGCTTAAATCTGAATTCCACCAAATACCACACAGCCAAGATTGAGGCTTTACCCTTGATTTATGTAAGGCTAGGATCAGTCCAGCTGAGAGATCTGTCCAGCTGTGCACAACAGCACACAACTGCCCTGTGCCTGGAGCTCTCTAGGTGAGAACTATAACCCCTGCTCAGCTTGCTTCTCAGCAGCATGTTGTCCACATTGTAAAAGGGGATGAGGCAGGTCTAAGGTATTGCAGTGGGATGGCAAAAACAGTAAAAGAGGAGAAACAACATGGAGGAGACAGGAATGCCATTCATGGCAACAAATAAATAAAGCATATGGAAACTGCTTTTAAAGAATAAAGGACACGTAAAAGAAGTTGATACGACCAGATGGCTAAGGAGCAAGGAGAGAGCAATTCCAGAAACTGCAAGGGAACTAGAGAACAGAAAAGAAAAAAAGTATAAAGATTATGAAGTTCATATTGAATAGGGCAAATTCAAAGCGAATTTAAGAGGATAACTACTGCTGTAGTTATGAAAAAGAAAAAAAAAAAATGTAAAAGTCAGTAGAGGCTTGAACTGAGCCAGAAACATGTCTTTCCCACCTGGAGAGAGACTTCAATTTTGTAGTCTCAGCATTAACAGTTTTAGATGCTGAACTTTTAAGGAGGCTCTCCCATACAGATACTGGTTTGGTTCTGGCTGGCAATGAGATCCTGATCTAGCTACAGACAGAGCTGCAAGCCCCAGTGAAACAAATATTAGGGTGCCCAGTATTGAAAGTGAAGCCTTAAACATTAAAAAAACATGTATTTCCTGTTAAATAAGCATAACATGCAAATTACTGAATTAAGTACAATATTTACTCACTGATTTGGATTTTTTCACCTTCTTGTCAGCTGGATTCAGAAACACAACCTTTAACACCACCACACAAGGGCTTCACAAGGTGAGAAGGAAATGCTAATTGGTTTTATCCTTTTGAGAAACAATCCATCCAACGTTAAGTAGAATAGGTTTGTTTTTCTTCTCAAAAATAATTCACAAGAAAGACTGATAGGCAGAGCAAACTGTTTCTCACACAAAGGTGGTAGGATTTCAGTGATTTTGAGCTCCCAGAACTCTGTTGCCTTCAGGCATCTATCTGGTCGTTCTCAGTGGAAGGCATAATTAGGACCTGAGTGTAAACTCCAGTGGTGAAGCCTGATAAGAAGTTAATCTTCTGGGTACCACATGGGCCAAGAGAGATGTGCTAAAAAGTCCAGTTAGCAAAGGCTTGCTGCCCTAGGCTGTGCTATAGCATTGCTCAGCACTGAGAAACAGCTGCAGGATCCTCTTCCAAGGTGCCTCAGTTCAGCGGTCCCACACACATTACAGGGGGAAGTAGCAAAGGGCAAGAAAAGGGCATCAGCTGCACCTTGCACCAATGTGCCAGTGGCAGAACCACAGCTCTGGGGTACAAACTCCTTGCTGCTTCTCCATGCAGCCTTTATGTGCACGGTAGGATGTACAAATCCTATAGATGCACACACCCCTGTGGCAGTAGGATTCCAGTTCAGGGGTTTCAGCCACACTTGATATAAACTAAGGAATTTCTTACTGAATTTAGGAATACCACCAAGGGTACCTGTCTGATGCCAAGCAACCAGAATTTGGGTCAAATCCATGCCATCCCAAAACCTGCTAGCAATACAGAACCCAAAAGCATTACAGCAAGCCTAGCCCCCCAGAGCCATGTATGAGAAAGCAAGAAACAGTTTATGCATGATTTCCCATCATCTGTTCTACAAAGAGGACAAAGTTCCTGCTCTCTGGAAAAGCAATGCACATCTGCAAAAAGAGTGCTCAGCACCCATTCTCTGCAAGCCAGAGACCCTTTTTCAAGGAGGAAAGCACTCCTAGCAGCCAAAGGAATGCTTAGGCCTAGCATCCATGAACCCAAAAAACTTCCCTCTAGGGACTGTAAAGAGCAAATCCCAGTTTCAAGAGGGATGCAGGACATAGAAACTGCTCCTGAGGAATTTGACTGGTGTTGCCAGAGCAAGCGATTGTAGGATGACTGCAACTATGGCAGAAGTTAATAGAGATTAAAATTGTTTTATTAAGAAGGTTCATCAGAATTTACTTATTAGTAAACCTGATTAGTCGGAGACTGTCTCCATGTTCGTACTCAGTTGCTGCCTGCTGCCTGCTGCACAGACAGAGGGATGCTGGAGAGATTATTGCTAAGCCCTTCCCCCTTCCCTCTCCCCTCCTCTTCCAGGACCACACTGACAGTCCCAAGGGAAATAGGAGAGACAGAGAGGGCAGGATCCTGCAGCTCTCACTCAGCAGATTTCACCAGGAAGCCCCACGAGCCCAGAAGAGGAGCTGCCACTTAGGACACCGCCTCCTGTGCAAAGGATCTATTAGTACAGCACATCATATTTGAACACAGATGAATATTTTCCCCTTCTAGGGAAAGAAGGAAGGAAAGAGAAAAGAGATTGGGATCTCCAGAGTGCTATAGTGATTTTTTTTTTTTTTTTTTTTTTTTTAATCAATACCATAAATATCCCCAGGTCTTTCTGCCGGATTGTAACTCAGTGACCAGCTGGCAGCATGCATACTTCACCCGTGGGGAAGCCAGGCACCGGGCAGCAGCCTGGGGCACGGTGGTAAGTAACTTTGGGGAAGTTTCCTTGGAATTTTTGAAGCTCAGTGCCTTGGAGTAATAAATGCCCATGAATTGTTAGAGATTATGAAATAAAATGGGGATTTGTTCCTGAAAAGAGGAAGAGAAGGGGAGTGTCTTCCAATTGCTTTTCTCCCTCTGAGCTGATAGAATCCTTTGCTTTCTGTCCTTGTAACAAAGTTTTCTATAGGGTGGGCAAATGTTCCCTGTATTTTCTCAGCAATATGCAAAGATATGAAACCGGGTTGATAACAGCACTTGTCATTTACACAGCATTTTACTCTTAAAGCATTTTACAAACACCTACTAGTTAATCCTTGCCATGCCCCGGAGAGGCAGGCAAAACAGGCGAGTGGTAAAGGGAAGGGGAATTACCATCCGAGCGTTGGAGTTAAAGCAATTAAGAACTTCGCATCAGCTGATGGCAGGTAATTGACCACTCTAGTAACTATTAAGCAGCTTAGTTATGTTAGGGTGTATTCAAGGCTTTGTAGAAATAAGGGAGCCACACGACAGCCACAGGAAAAAGCAGCAATGTAGCAATGACCGAGATGTGCTTGGAGGAGAGACCGATCTGCTCGCATTGGATTCGCAGGCATCCGACCCTTTGCAATAATTATGAATGAGGCTTTCGCTCTCCTCTGTGCCTGTGTGTTGCCAGACAACCAATGAGGCTGCAAAGCAAATTGCATTCGCAGGCTGCAGGTTTCAGGAGGAGGCATAGAGGTGACTTTTAGCTACAAACACACTCTCATTAATTTTGTGGCTTAGGAAAGTAGCCTGAAACATCCTTTCGCTTCCAGTAACCTCTGCTATGCTTTCTCCTTCCTCATGTATCTGTTGGCTGGCAGATAACCCTGGTCTGATGCCATTTCGGATGTCCCAGTGAGAACTCCTAGAGATGCCTATTCTCTCCGGAGGCAGCGACCAAGACTATAGTAACATTAGCTACGCTTCTTGTACTTCCTTGAGCCATTTCTTTCCTGTCTCTGTTGAAACTCCTTCTGTCAAAGGGGTCCATTACCAAAGAGCCAGGAGGATCTACCGCCCTGACCAAGTCTCTGCAGTCGATCTAAAGAGAGAGATCATGATAAATGTTGGAGGCATCAAGTACCTGCTACCTTGGAGTACTTTAGATGAATTTCCCCTGACCAGATTGAGCAAACTTAAGTTTTGCAGCAGCTATGAAGAAATTATCCAACTGTGTGATGATTATGATGAAGACACCCATGAGTTCTTCTTTGACAGGAACCCCAATGCTTTTGGGATGATTGTCAGCTTTCTGGCAGCAGGGAAGCTGATGCTCTTAAGAGACATGTGTGCCTTGTCTTTCCAGGAGGAGCTGAGATACTGGGGGATTGAGGAATCCAACCTGGAGAACTGCTGCTTTCGAAAACTATTTCAAAAACTGCAGGAGTTGGCCGAGGTACGGAAGGAAGAGGAGCTCCGGAGGAGCAAAGAAGCTGCTTGTGTCTTGGATGAGAAAACCAAATTTGGACAATTTATGAACAGACTCAGAGATATGGTAGAAAATCCCCAGTCAGGACTCCCAGGCAAAGTCTTTGCTTGTCTCTCCATCCTCTTTGTGGCCACCACAGCCATAAGCCTTTGTGTTAGTACAATGCCAGATTTAAGAGCTGAAGAAGACAGGGTAAGTAAGTCCTTTTTAACTCCTCTAACAATAGAATTAAAACAAATTTTTTTTTTTGCTTTGCTACGGATACATTATTAAAAAGATAAAACGGATGCAGAAAATCCATAGTGCTGAGCTTCAAAACTGCCCCTGGTAATGAAATGCTCTATAACAGAAAATGCAATAATAGCTTAAAGTACTTCTATCAGTTTCCAAATGATATTCAATGAAGAATAATGTTAACAAAGTAATTTACTAATTGTGAGCTAAAATACAGGAAAGTGTTTCTGGACAGAACAGATATTGCAGCTCTCTAACACAGCTCTGGCTTTCCTTCTTAAAAAGCAGTTGTTAGTGTGAGTTACAAACTTGTTACACTGAGAGTCTCAAACTCACATTGTGCAGTTTTCTCTTCGGTTATAAACAATCACTAATTTCGTATAACAGCAACATAAATATTTTCTATAACAACTTTTCTTTCAAAAACAGTCAGAAGTCTTCCCTTGTCTTAAACGACTCAAGACTTTACAGAGGAATAAATTATTTTTTCCCAGAACAATGCTACACATCAATAGTTGCGTAATGATTAAAGGATGGGAGATACATGAACAATTTTCACAGAAACTGACACTTAAAACTGTGCCTCCAAAAATCAGAATTCCATTCTGATAGAACTCTGTATTTGCCACATATATAGATATATGTTACAGGAGTAATGCCAAGTACTAGCTGAACTTCTGACCACATACAAACCCTTTTCCGGTAGGTCATCCACAGTAATTCAGGGCAAATTATTAAAGTCTGTACCACACATGAAGGATCTTTTCTATAACATTGCTGTATTTCAGCATTTTAAAGATCTGTTATTCCAATAATAAAATGGAAGAAAGTAACAGTCCAAATTATTTCAGACGTAGCTGTGTCCAAATTTATCAAATAACCTTGACTAATCTGCTTAATTAATCCTTCACTTCATCTGCAAACTGCCTTTCCAAAAGTGGTGAGAAAACTCAGATTAAACAAACTCCCTGCCTCAGTAAGGTAGGACAGTCCCCAGAGTATTGTACACTGATGAATAAAGATGTTTTTACATTTACAGCACAGCATGGTATGCACAACACAAAAATATGTCTACATTTTATTGCTCAAGAAGTAATTCAAAGCAGTACAGTGATGGTGAGGATATGTTATGATATGTGAAGCCTGGTGCTCTTGCAGACTTTCACAACTATCACTTTTGGCAGTAAAAAAAGCTGTTACCTTGTTCCAATGCTTCTTCCAAAGAAACATTTTAAATATGACATGTTCTGTGTTTTTCAAAATAATTCTATTTTAGGAAGGGAAGAATGTTCAGGTTTATAGGTATATGTGGTCTCTGAAGTGTAGCTGCTGTCCCTGGATTCTCTGTAGAACACAGATAACATTACTTCTTAGGGATTTGCATATATATCACTACTTTAAAAACAAACAAACTAAACTGAAACAAGCTCAAAGCAGCAATACTTAGAGTGCAGGAGAAAGGGTGCAGGATGAACTCGGCCCAAGGACCAGATTTGTCAGAAACATCATAACATTGACACATGTAACACCAGACTAGTGCACCTTTTTGTTGAGTCACAGAAGCATAGAACAGTGTACTCAAAGTCCTATTATTTGAACAGTTTAAAATTATGCCAGAGAAAGCCTAGGGGAATATGTGGGACATATTACTCACACCTTATGGAAAAGCAGAGGATATGAACGACTGAATATTTTCTAGAGCAAAACAAATAACTCATAGAGCTTAACTGATTAAAACTACTACTTCTCAGTGGTGACTTAGTCACACCCAGGGACACTGCAGCTCTGCACTGAGATTTGTTGCTCAAAGTTGTTCACTGGCTGACCTCTGAAAATGACTCCAAGATGGGGCCATGTTTACCAGCAATCTGGGACATGCATGCCACATCGGAAGTTTTGGCTCTGTGGCCTGAAATTGAAAATCACAAGGTATCCTTTTGCCCAGCAACGAAAAAACATTCAAACTCCTCCTATAAAGTTTCTTAACAACTATAATTCCACCTCTGAATCTAAAAATGCCTCATCCTGAGCTTCATCCATTCCTGAGCTAAAGCTTGGCTAAACCTCTATGCATAAATATGCTTATATGTATTGTAAGGATCCAAATTCCAACATCACTGACACTGGAAATGGAATTTATCCATTCTGAAATACAAATAAAAAAGGCTTTACCTCTGTGTGCGTATGTACCACTTTAGACTCCTTTTTCCAATCATCACAGCCACACTAAGATGTTGAGAGCTGGCTGGCTTCCAGCACAATAAGTCGTTTGAAATAAAAAAAAGGAAAAAACACAAGGTGACTTCCACTTCACTCAGAGGCTGATCCCACCCTGCAGCACATGGAATCATCTGTTCTTTTAGCAAGCGCAAAATCAAGGCTAGCTTAGAAGGAAAAAAAGCTGCCTGGGCAGGCAGAAGAGCAAACAGGGGTCCTCACCAGCAGAGGGAAAATGAGAACTCTGGTCTCTGGGAAAAGGGTGGCAAGGAGCCAAAGCAGGAGCATCCGCACCGGGGAAGCCCATCACCCTGGCAACCGGAGGGAGGGAAGGAGCCATCCGCCCGGGTAGCGCAGGGCATGGGCTGGCTTGCAGATCAGACCGCAGCCCAAAGTCACATGAAGAACAAGTTTACATCCCCCAGAATATTTCAAATGATGTTAGAAACAGGAAAGAAAAACAGGGAGAGGAGCAAAGAGTTCTGTAACTACATATCTTGTACCTGATATGAATCCCAACCCAGAGGGAACAGCTCCAATCAAAGGAGGACAAAAGTTTGGGAAAAGTCTAGAGAGGTAAATTTGTGAGGCTCTGTTGATCTCAAGTTTAAGTCTGGCGTTAAAACAACTGACATTTTGCATCCTCCAGTGGCCATACAGCTTTATTTAGGATATTTGCACCTATTCTGTACGGAGAGCAAATTCTCTTCAATAAGAAAGTAAACATAGTGTCACCAAAATGTAGTAATCAAGGCATATGTATACGTAGAGGTAGAAAATAAAGCATCTTTGGGGATGAGAAAGCCTGATTATTATTGATCCAAACAGGTAGCTGCTGTGAGCCTGAGAGAACTACAAAGCTGAATCAGAGACCATGTATTTAGGATGAGAAAGCTGAAGCAACAACAATTCTCCTTAAATGAAGGAATTAAGATGAGCTCACTAGAGTCAAGGCAAAAATTCCTCCAAAGTGCCCCCAAAAGCCTCAGTCCCGCATAAGAGATACAATCAGGATTCAAGAGGTGTGACTTAAACAGGCACTGCTCAGCACATCTAACCCAAAGGTAAAAAACCATCATTACGCAAGTGAAATGTGGAACAAAACTGCCGCAGAAGGGCTCGGACAGGGAGATCTGCTTTGAAGCACTCTTGGGATTTTCTTTTGGAAGAGATTTCTTTTAAGGAGTCCCTAAAATTGGCATTCTCTGGAGAAATGACTCAGCAGAAAAGGTGCAGCAAGGTCTTTTCTTCAGGAAAGACAAGAAAATTAGGGTCAGGGAAAAAAAGTAAAGGAGAAAAAGAAACCCCAGACATTTCCATTCCCTGCCCCTTGGCACTGGTAGACCCACAACTTTTTCTCCTGGTGCAAAAAGGGTCCCAACAGGTCACACTTAGGTGATGTCATATGGCCCCAGCTAGGAGAGAGGGAAACATCTCTTCTCTGCTCTCCAGTGATAAGTGAGTGGTCAGACCCTGTTACTACTAATTTTTGTGTTTGCTCTTAACTGGTCTTGAGAAGCTTGTAATTGCTTTATGTATTGTATATGGCCTAACGAAACATAACTGACAAATGATGCAACCAGTGTTGTCAAACCTAATGTTTTTATCTTGAAACTTAGTATATTCATTTTCTGAATTTCCAGTTCCCAGAGTCATTTGATTATGTAGAAATCTAATTCATTTTAAAAGAGTATGGTTTTAGTCACTTGATTACACTGAGAATCCAGAAAACATGAACAAAAGGGAAAAAATCCAAAACCAAAAACAGATACATAATAAACAGAACCATTTAAAAATATTTTTTCTCATTCTACGTCATTATTCCGGAGGCCCTAATGTATGTTTTTCAATGTCTCATGTTGCTGCTGCTGTCTGTATCATTCTGAAAATAGCCTATTTGGCTTGTACCCTAGAGGAAACTGTTTAGAAAAACATTTTCTTTAAAAGTAGAGTTATAGTGCTTTATCGGAGAAAAGGCAATTTACTGGTTTTCCTGTGAAGAGAAAGAAAATCAGACAAGTTATTTGTTTCATCAGGGCGACTATCACCACAGCTACATGAGCTAATTATAAAATTCACATTGACTTGTATCTAACCAGTTCAGAATGTGAAGACATGTATGCAAGAGATATATACTCAGTATTCAAGCCATTAAACCCACTGAGAAGACATTACAACATAGTGCTCCAGCCCTGCCCATAACCTGCAGAAAACATTAAATCTCTCTAGTGTACCTACTAAAGGAAAAATTGAGGGACTTGCGAGTGATTGGGGAAGATAATAATCCATATGGAGAGCGTCCCTGAGAGGTGTGCATCCCAGTCCTCTGCCCACAGATGAGGCTCTCCTTCAAAGTGTAATTTGGTCAACTGGTAGAAGCAATCAGCTTTAGTAGACTGGATGACAGCTGCATTTTGACAGATACCCCTCGCTACCAACTGTATGGCTTTTAAATAAGAGTCTAAACCTTGATCAAAAAAGAATGTTCTAGTTGATTAGCCAGAGCAAGATGATTCTTGCCGAATAATATCTTTTTCAATGAGTAGTTCAGAGTACTATTAATGAAGTGGGGGCACTGTCCAGAATGTATCTGTAAAGAAAGGGTGTTTGACAGTCACTCTATATACAAATTTATCTTCTAATACGAGGCATGTATCACACAAAGAATGGCACAGAATGATTTGCTCTATTGCAAAAATATTAATGAAATTCTGGCTTTCAGAAAGATTTAAAATGCTCATTTAAAAGTGAAAAGGGCACATGTGTCCATGCCTATCTGTAAATATATTGGTATACAGATATGACCTGAAATTTCTTGGGGCAGAATAAAGCATTAAATCAAATATTGATGAAGTTTATGTTGCTCAAACTCTGCTCTACAGAACCAAAGGGGCACCAGTGGGGTGGATGCTGCTCTGTCTCAGCTTACCCTTGCTGCCACACAGAACATTTTTCTCTAGAAACTCTGGACACTCCATTTCAGAGAGTAAATGGGTTCTGTATGGTTTTCAAAAGCTGGCTCTGCCAGTACCAGGTCCAGTGTCCAGAAAGCACAATCTGACTTTATTAGTTTGCCTTACGTTCATCCAACTTTGTCTGTATCCCAACAGCCCTAGGTCGCCTGGCTCTGCACGCTATCCTGGGGGGACATCCAGCTGTTCCAGCTGCTCTACACCGGGCAATCAGGGAACTGCAGCTCAGTGGGACAGCACATGTGCTCCTCTCTGGGAATCATACTTTCTTTTTCCTGCTTTCCATTTTGCAATAATTACAATGGGAAACAAACAAACAAACAAACCAAACTCTGTCCACTTTCTTCACTAAAGTTATCTCAGGGATTCAGGGCAGATGACTACCTAATAAATGCCTTCTTTGGGGAAATGGATATTTCCTCCCATAGACAAGGACCTCTGTCTTTAAAACATGCTATTTGAAATCAGCGCATCCTCCAAGTTCATAGGAGTAACGCATTGAGCATCCAAAATAAACAACAACAGAAATTTGTATATGTTTTAGAAATTTCACTTTGAACATGGGGGAAATCTCTGAGGACTCTTCAGTCTACAGCTACAGTCAAAATCAGAATCTGGTATTTTAGTTCTAAGAGATTTGAGCAGAACTAATCACTAATTTCACTGCAGCATCAGAGCTGTGAACTGCGTATGTTACACTTATTCCCACAGTATCAGCTCCTCCTGTGAGCACTAGTATTTTTCCTTATAACAGATTCAGTCATATGTGGGAACAGGTTGTATGCTCTGCAGCACAAAGGTACAATAACAGGTAACCTCTGCTGCAAAGAACTTACAGTGCAGTGAGGAAAGAAGTAGAAACGGAATAGTAATAGGGTAAAAGATTTGATCAGAAGGAAAAATGGAAATTGAAAGTCTTTCTCCTAAGTCCTAGAGAAATACTTTGTCATTTTGACTATATTGTTTCTCACAGTTACAAAATGAAGTCTGCTAAATTTCTTACTGGGGAAAAAAAAAAAAAAAGAAAAAAAAAAGGAAAAAAAGAAAAAGATAATACCTCAACATCTCCTTCCTAATATAAATGTTCTGAGTTCACCAATTGGCCTGGATCAAATTGGAATTCTTCAGATTGATTCTCACAGTGTTTGCAGAATAAGGACCCAAGCTTAAAAGTTAATTGAAATATTTTATTTTAGTTACATTTCCTCCACAGAGGAGATAATCTGTGCTGGAGACAGAGATAACTTCCCCTTCTCCATGTTCTTTGTAATGTCCACATTAATATAATCTCAATATTAGTTTAGTGTTCTCAAATGTACTAGTTATAGTAACTGTTCTCATAAGTCCAGGTTTCTTTCCCATAAAGCAAAGTAGAAAATCGTTCCGTGATCAGAACACACAGCACTCCTTTAACCAGCTCATCATTCTGTAAAGCAGGTTATAGTCTCTCTCTCAGCAGGCAGTAAACCTTTTGATTTTATTGCATCTGTCTGTAACCATAAATCCAATACTGAAGTGATCCATAACATAGGGTTTTCAAGTTCTCCCTGACCAATGTTTGATTCAGCAGCGCAGGGTTTAATTATTCAAATAATAGCAGCAATGCGGTCGCAGTGATTCAGCAGTACCTGCAGCACTGCAGCCGGCTCCCACAGCTCCAGGTATGCAGGGAGCACAGACTGGCACAAGACTTCCTAACTGAATAGCCATTTTTCAGCCAGAAGGGACTGTAAAAACTGCTGCAGGCTGGGATTAGAGCACCTGGGAGACAGCTCAGTATCTCAGTTGCACAAAGAGATGTACAAAGGTCTTGGTGGTTCCGCTCCACCTTAACCACTCTCCTGACTTGTAGACTCACTCTAGGATCTGTGGGCAGGCAAGAACAAGATCTGAAGCTTATTTTTTCACCATTACACTAGCTTGCTCTTTTTTTTTTTTTTCCCCAGAGTGCATTCTCTGGGAACAAGTTACAGACCTGGATGCAGTGCCCATGTATAACCTTGAGAAGTGCAGAAGGCTGTAAAACAGCACCTTGCCCAAGAAATAAGTCAGCCGTGGGCTCAGAGAGGAAAGTTCCCACACTGAGCAGTAACTGGCTGTCGCTGACTGTGATAAATAAAACTGGGACACACCGGGGTAAGTTTAGCAGACGTGGATTGCGACCTCGCATCAGCCACGCTGCCAGGCGTTCCTGGTGTGAAAGATGGCATTCTGACAGCTTGTCCTTTGACCGCGGAGTACTAAACAGGTCCAGGTCCTGTCTTTCACTGTTTAAGGAAAATCTTCCTTCCAGCTCCAATAAGAGTCCGTGTCAAGAAGAATCAAGCATATTGCTTTACTGAGCTCCTTCCCCACTTTGTTGTGAGTCACTGTTTAATGTGACTGAACACAAAAAGAGCCTTCACTGAAAAGCAATCACTACTGCATCGAGGGCTGGATGTAGCTGAGAAGAGGTTCTGGATCCCTTCTGTCCATTGCTCATTTGTTTTATGACGATGAGCCAGCAGGTTTCCATAAAGGTACCCCACAAATAACAACGTTTGCATACAGTGATTCAACCATGACTTCTCAGTTCAAGGATTTTATCAGCCTGGTTTCATAAGTGATATTACTTGCCTTTCTCAGAAGCATGCTGTATAATCAACATATGGACATGCTGCTGATTTAGATGTTGATTTCTCTTATAGAGCTTTGAAAATATTACTCTCCATGGGGCTGACGTGACTCTGAAATAATCCATATACTGATCTAGCACTTATTAACAAAGTGTTCTACAAGCACTGGTGCAACTTTGGCCATTTAACTAGGAAACAGATGATCTGACACAATAAACACTTGAAATCGCTAATGTCATCAGTAACAGTGTTAATTGGCAAGCACAGAGAGGAGACTGTGAGCAATGCTGCAGCTTTGCCTTTCCTCTGTCTCAGGCACCATCTTTTCTATGTTACAAATTACACACCTTGGAAAACAGGTTCACATTGCTGCCACTGAAATTCCACAGAGAGTCACTCACACCAAGGGCAGGAAGTCGGTACCTATCTTAATCCAACACAGCTCAGACACTGCACTTCCAAAATAATAGGAATAATAGACAGGGCTTTTTTCCTTTTGTC
The DNA here is from genome assembly GCA_013399715.1 of Alectura lathami. NCBI lineage: Eukaryota > Metazoa > Chordata > Aves > Galliformes > Megapodiidae > Alectura > Alectura lathami. Next base: position 120,916 of record VXAV01004774.1, read on the forward strand.
CTCAGATGCCAGTCTCTGATGTGTTCAGACCGTTCATAAAGTGTCCGTGGCCACATTGGGTATATAAAATCCCTTTGCAGAAAACTAACAAATATTGCTAGCTTGCTGGTCAGCCATCAGCCATTACCTCACCATCCAAAGTGTGCCACACTTTTCCATGGTGCTCTCCAGAGGATTACAAAGAACAGATCTGTTCCAGTCAACACTGATGAGGGGATCAGAGGTAAAGTCTGGAACCCTTTCTATCAACGGCCAGCACAGCCTGCAGCTGCCAACGCGCCAGACTCCCAGACTCAGGTTCAAATGTTCCAAGCCCTCAGACCATTTTATAAGGTCATACTGCAGTGTGCAATGCGCAGAATGTAAGGTTTCACTCTGTGTTGTGTTTCTTCATTGTTTATTAAAAAACCCCTTACAATGGGCTAAAGGGTAAATATCCTTTTCAGAAGGTACTGGGGTAGATCTTCAGCCATAGGAAGTTAATGGACAGATCAGGTAATGATTCAGAACAGGTTTTCCATCGCATATTTTAATTATAAAATGCCTCAGAGTGCAACCAAGTGGGTCACAAATGGCCAGGGCAGAGCAGATCCTGAGGGCATGAGAACAGCTCCTCGTTGCTCTCATCTCGTTATATAAAAATGAGCTTATAATAATAAATTTTCTCCTTGTCTATAAAATTTAACTAAGTACATCACATCTGAAAAACAAGGTGGATGAACGAGGTATATATTTCACAAGGGAGATTCTGATTCACTTTCCCGGAGCATTGCTACAATTATTGATGCGTGTACAGATGTTATTTTCACTAGACGAGATTTATGTCTGTTGTAAAATAGGACAGTGGAGCATAATTCTGAGATGTGGTTTTGTTTATTATCCTAGTTGTCATTATGCTTTAACTAATGTTTCCTGGTAAACTAAGGGGGAACTTGACCAGGAAATTTATCTTATTTTGTGAGTGGCACATACCTCAAGTTCATTTAGCTTGAATTTACAGTCAGGAAATAAATTGCATTTCTGTAAATTCACCTGTGCAATTCAGGTCTGAGACTTAGATGCTACACATCACCCCAGCCAGTGTTGGCATCAGAGAGGAAGAATTCCTGAACCTCAGATCCTATAAAAAAATGTACTGCAAGAAAGCTGCAGTAAAGCTTACTGGAGCCCCAACATTTTTCACTGTTAGCAGTACTACATTCTAAGCTAATTCCAAGCTAAGCTAATACTACATTCCCTACAGAGATCCACTTTGCTTAAACTTTTGTCAGGAGAGCATATTAAAAAAGCAAAATACATAGAATTATTGATTAAAAACAGGATGAACATGACTAGATAAACCTACAGCTCAACCACAAACTTCAAAACCACAATCCCAGTCAGAAAAGGGCCAGAGAAAGGCAAGAAGGTTGGAACGGCTTCACTGAGCCGGGCAGAACTCCTTAGGACTGGGACAAGTTACAGCATGGACTGTGATAGAGGTCTACGAAATTACGAATGGCAGGAAAAGAGTAAATATCAGTAGGATAACTAGTGCCCTTTCCAACACAAGAGCTTAGGGGTGTCAGATGAGACTGACGGGAACCTAGTAGGCTGCAGTAGGCAGCAGACAAAACGAATGGCCCAGCTTAATGGAAGAGAAACACAGCCACCACCTTCAGCTTAGGAAGCTCTAGAGTGGAAAAAACAGGAGCTGGGAGACCTGCCTGGGACACCTTTGATTTCTCAGGCTGTCAGAATGGGGTGCTGGGCTAAATGGGCTCTCACAACTACTCTTGCTTTTTATTATCACCTTTTTTTCACACCTAAAAAGAAGCTACTAAAGGCAGCCTAAAACGAGCATTTTAACTGTAATATTATAAATACTCCAATACATAATAGAACATAGGAAATGAGCCATTGCCTTATACAGCAGGAGGAAATAATGAAAAGGCAGTATGAATCGGTAATCATCTCTGGTGGTACAGAAATCTGAAACAGCTACTTTACTTCTTTGAAGTGGATTTTAAATTTAAGAAATTGTTCAATATTTCAGCCATCAGGCTCAGTATATAGCTTTTACATACAAATCATTGCATCCTTCATTGCTGAACCAACTAGTCTCTCCATAGACAAGATCAATACCAGGCACTCTTTTAATTACGTTTACACCATACATTGTAGAATTTCAGCTAGGGACAAGTTCCATAAATCCTGATAAACTCTTGCATTGTAAATCTGCAAGAGGGATAAAGTCTTAGATACTCACTCATGGCTAGCTTTGTTGTAACTGCTCTCCCATCAGAGTCAACGACAGCGAGATCTGACTGATGTTATCATGGCTCAAAACATCTCAGAGAGCTTTGTTGAAAAACCCCACCCAAAACATTTTGCAGCCATTTATAAATAAAACCCCACCTTCCCCTCACATTCATGGTCAATGCTGCATTGGTTTGGGGCTTTTATAAGTTCTGCTACACCATGGTACTTTGGGTGCAACAATGCAAACAAAAGGAGAAAGAAGTCAGTGATAAATTTGACTCAAAGATACAGAAATAAAAGCTCATAATTCTGCTCTACTTTGCGCTGAGGGCAAGAGAGGGAGGTTTTTGTTTTGTTTTGCTTTGGCAGTCACTGATCACCAGAATTTCCCAAAAGTGTTTTCTTTGGTCAGAAAGAGGCAATGTATAGAAGCTGTTGTGCCACAGAAACTCCTTTACCAGCTGTTTATGCAAAACATCTCTCACAGGTCAGAATATTTGGCCGATGAGTCGACAGTTCACTGAAAGAAGTTATGTCAGAAGGGAAGCTGGTAAAGCAGCCAGTTTGAAATCTACCACTGACACAGAAGAACCTGTATTTGGGAAAGTGCATGGTATTCAAAGTCAGTATGCTATTTGGACAAAAATATAAGTGGAACATAAAGCACTCTGAGGTCCAAAATCATCAAAAATGCTGGGAGAAACAGAAACTGGCCTAGACATTTAATACTTTTCCTCTCTTACTATTCCAAGATTTGCTATTTTTGAGTGGGATATTCAGAAGCATCAAGAATCTTCAAGACTAGATGGTGTTAGAGAAGGATATTCTATATAAACCATGTCACATATATTACATAATAAATACAAGTATTCCTGATGCATAAAACATTCACATACAAGCCCATGGATGAAACTTATCTCCCAATGTGAAATCCGGGAGCCTGTCCTCATCAAATACTGCAGAGCCTGGGTCTTCCACTACTTGCCAGACACTGGCAGGAGAGAAATAAGCAGAGAGGCAGAGGCCTGGATATTTCTGGCAGATGTTATATAGAGATTGACTGAATCATGGTATAGCAACACCATGCAATGGAGTGAAACAGCCCTGCTTACAGGCGATAGCCCAATTGTGTTATTTCTAGCATTCACCTCCACGCAGAACTCCTGTGCTGCATGGATCAATCAGTTCCCTCCGAGATAAACGGGGCTGTTTTTGCAGCATCTCTTCACACCGTGTAGGCATGTCTGAAGCAAACACATCCTTCTTTTTGCATCTTCCAAAAAAAAATCCAAAGCACAGAATTCACTGCATTAGTCAGTGTTGGAGACTGTGATATTGTAACATCTGTTTTCTGCAGCAGAAAAAGGGACTGATTTGAATCACAAACATTCCTCAAGTGTCTTTTGCAAATTATATAGAAAAAGAAAAAGTGTGCTAACAGGAGAAGTCACCATCCTTTACATCCACTACTGTGCACAAAAGAAAAATAAAATTCCTACTAACATTCTAGAAAACTTGAAGTATGCTCCTCTGAAAAATGAAACATACCTTTGAGAGACTGACTTCACAAATTGCTTTCTCTAAACATAAATAACTTTCTGTGGATTACTGAGGTAACTAAGGATGGAGAGAAGGAAAAATTTCCCAGCCAGTTCTTAATATGCTATGCCTTGGAACTGAATATTTAGTTCAAAAGTCATCCTAGACCTTAACAGCTAAAATCTCCAACCAACAAAATTTTTCCTGTCTTTTGCAAGGAAGGAATATCAAAATCTACATGATAATCTGAGAGCAGGGTCACCGGTAAACGTATAAAGGTAGATAAGTACCATATGCAGTGGAAATTCAGCCCAGTTAACAAAGAATAAAATTCTTGATGGCAACAATGAGTAATTCACAGGCCACATCACTAGAGTGACCACAGGCAGGTCTACGCAGAGTCCAGGCTGTGATGTACAAGTAATTTACAGCTGAGAAAGTGAGTGCTGCATAGCATGATTGCCGATCACAAGCAATCTTATCAAGCCAAGTCAGCAGCTCTGCAAACATCATGGTACTCTAGGTACTGCCAGGGCAATGATTTCAAGTCGGGCTCTAATGTCACTGCCTACACACGGCTCTAGCAGGACTGAGCCTTTGTTACCTTTAGAGATATTTCTTTTAAGAAAGAAATTATGATCTCGACAGTATACTGTGCAGAAAGATGAAAAATCCCCAAAGAGTGCTACAGAGCTTTTTTTTTTCCTCTGAACGATAGAGCAGGTAAAAAATAAAAAATGTACAGGGTACATTATGATTTTACTTGAGGAGTCTCAGCCAATGATCATACATGTGAGAAGGACAGAGCTACAGGATATAAACACTGCCTGAACAAAGAGAGCTGTTATCTCCCAGGAATAGCTGTAATTCTATCCAAAGTGATGCTCTCAAACACCATCACGTTGTAATGCAGAGTGTAACTGAGCACTGGAAGCAAGTTTAATTAGTAATAGGGGTATGCGTTTCCCATGGAGTTTTTAATCAATATTGCTCATGAAACGTGGCTGAGAATGGATAATACTGTAACAGGAACTGTTCCTGTATTCTCTTTTTTACCCAAATAATCACGAATTAATTTACATTTTCCTCCTCATTTCACTGCAACAGACCAAAAGCAATTTTATTTTTTAAGCTCAGGAAAATAAATTAAAAAAACAAAAAACATGATTCTCAGGAAGCAAACTAATGCAATTCCCTTGATAATAAAAACAAGGAAAGTACTGCTCTTAGCATCGAGTCTCAATACAGGGAGAGGATTATTCAAGGGAAGTTTTGCCTATTGGAGGAGTATTTATGTTCCTTTAGGTTGTAGTTATAAAACATTTGCTCATATATGGCATGACTGAGCCAAGGATCAAGATGACTTAATGAATATCTCTGAGCCACTTTTAATTGCACCAGAGTACACAATACTTGCAAAAGCATCATGCATTAAACAGCACCAGAAGTTTCCAGAGACGTTGGAACATTAATCCTTCTTTTGAAGAGACACTAACTTCTGAGCGTGTTTATAAACTACTCAAGTTCAATTTTTTTTTGAGAGCTGCAAGTGGGGCTTATTTGGAACTTCAAGGCTCTGTGCTCAGACTTCAGAGCAAGTTGAGTCTTTCTCAGAGTCAGAAAAGAGTTTAGTTCTTTTGGACTGGAAGAAGCAAAATAATAAATAAGCAGGCAGTATATCTGTTCATCTAGGTGTTTCATCTGCTTATTACCTCCTATACACCTCTGAAAGACAGCTGCCTGCTAGCAGGGATCTGTTTGTTCTGGTACTAGTGACTCAAGCAGGTACACATAGCTGCTGCTCTACTGGTTTTTAGATGCTGGTTTGCAGGCTGTTCTTTTATTCAATTCTCTTTGTTTTGCACCAGGGTGAGTGTTCCCAGAAGTGCTATTACATCTTCGTCATAGAGACCATCTGCGTGGCTTGGTTTTCCCTGGAGTTCTGCCTCCGATTCATTCAAGCAAGGAGCAAGTGTCAGTTCTTCAAAGGGCCCCTAAATATCATTGATTTTTTGGCCATTTCACCCTACTACGTTTCCCTCATCTTGGCAGAGGATGACTCAAATGAAGCGGATGACAGACCAAGCAGCAACACTTATTTGGAGAAGGTTGGTTTGGTGCTACGGGTTTTACGTGCCTTGAGGATCTTGTACGTAATGCGCCTTGCCCGGCACTCCTTGGGCTTGCAGACCTTGGGCCTCACCGTTCGGAGGTGCACCAGAGAATTCGGCCTGCTTTTACTCTTCTTATGTGTGGCAGTCACTCTGTTTTCTCCTTTGGTCTACCTTGCCGAGAATGAATCCGGCAAGGTGCTTGAATTCACGAGCATACCCGCCTCATACTGGTGGGCCATCATCTCCATGACCACTGTGGGGTACGGAGACATGGTACCGCGGAGCGTCCCGGGCCAGATGGTGGCTCTGAGCAGCATCCTCAGTGGCATTCTCATCATGTCTTTTCCTGCAACATCGATATTCCACACTTTCTCCCATTCCTACTCAGAGCTGAGAAAGGAACACGAACGATTGCAGTCTCGGCTGAACAGAGGAAAAGATGCCAACCACTCTGCTGAAAGTGACACCTTCAATGAGACAGACAGCTTGATCCTGGAGGAGCCAGCATCGCCGATCAAATACATCTACACAGGGAACTGAGCCTTGCTGTAAAACATTCCCAAGCATAGGCATAGAAATATACACACGTAAGTCAACATAATACACAAAGCAAAGCAACAAAAGAGGTCACACCGCCATTTTTCTCTGCCAGGATAGGTATAACAAAGCAGTACAAGCCCACGCAGCTGGCTCCAGCACATCACTGTGGAGGCGGAAGTTCTGAGAATGTCAGAAGTCAGAGTTCATTCGATAACAAATATTCATTCTTCACTAGGACTAATGATAAGATTCAGCTTTGTCTTTGCCACTTCTGTATCTTGCTGAATATCTAATACTGAATGAACAGCCAACAAAACAGCTTCTGCCGGCACAAATATACTTGTTATTTTATTTGCCTTTGAGTTTCTAATGTTCTTTGCAACTAACACCTTGAGGCAAGCATTAGAAAGGATTTTTTCAGGGCTATGCACCAGGGTTATTTATACAACGCTCATCAGCCAGGCATACAGAAGCAGCCTCAATAAATCTGAATTCTGTATCTAAAGCCACTAATAAGCTTAAAATAAAAGCACTATATGTGAAAGCTTTCAAGGTTTGCCTGTAGTCAGATGACCAATCTCTAAACAACAAATTGCACTGCTATTCTAAGATGCATAGTGTTCGCAAAAGAATTTGCTTGAAATGGAGTTGCAGTCTGAAAACTGTAAACATTTCATACTAGACAGGAGAAGTTTTCAAACTTTTTTCATATACTTATTTAAAAAAATGAAAAATAAGGAATAAAAAAAAATTTATTGAACATATGAGTTGTTGTTNATTGAACATATGAGTTGGTGTTTTTTTTTTTTTTTCCTTTAAATTGCATGGTGTTGGCTTCTCTAGAAGAAAAAAATGTTACGGAAAATAAAATAACAGCTCAGAAGTATTCAAAGATACAGATAGCAAAAAATGAGGGGAATAATTGCCAGAGGCAGTGGAAGTGATTTTCTAATGTAATGGAAGATGGCCCTCTTGGCATACGCAAGTTCAGCCAGAAGAAAACAATAGGACGATATAGAAGTCAAAAATGTTACTTCATGGTATATGTTAGATGATATTTTATAATACAACCTTTTAGATGCTGTGAATGCAGTTAGTGGAAACTTGCACCAAGACAGGAAGGTCAGGTCTGTGCAAACATCAGCTCATGGGTCCTTGGTTTGTGAGCAGTTCCACTGACATCTGCAGAACTTCGACACGCTGGACATTACACATGTATTTAAGTACTGAGATGAATCAAGGCCTAAATTAATTTTTTAATCTGATTTTCAGCTTTTGCTATTCCATTTCTTAAATCCTACCAGGGTCCCCATGACCTTGCCACAAACAAAGCTCCACAAAGTGACCCTTCGATTCCATTTTAAGCCAACACCTTTCTTAGGCAGAGGAGGTCAGAGCCCAGGAGATACTCCAGGCACTGCGACCAGTCCGCCGTGTGGACTCACGCACAGTCACCTGCAGAGTTATGCAACTTCATGTGGGCATTTGGGAGTTTCAGTTTTTAGAGGCTCTCCTCACTGTGCTTTATGGCTTAAGCACAGAAAACCACGGCTGCTGGCACAGTTTGGATCACGTGGCTCAACTTAATCGCTTGGGTTTATCTTGCTATTGACCCTGTGATCTAAAGCAGAGAAACTTTAGCGGATTACAGATGGGATGTTCCAATACAACTGGAGCAAGCTGACACTAGGTGACAGGATTTTATATTTGCCACATAACAGGTGGATTTATGCGTAAAACAGCATATTTTTTAATGCTGTTTTTAATTATTTAACAGCAATGTGATTTTTTAAATTTTGTTTTTTGACTTTTATTTTTGCCAGCAATTCTCTATAGCAAGACTACAAAGATAGTAAAACAGACAAACTCCACCCCAGATGCAGACCATGACCCAGACCTCTCCAGGGTCCTAGTTCTGTGATGCCACCTGCATTTGATTCTGTATTTCTTTACAGTCCTTCCAGCTCCTCAGGAACAACCACTGCATTCTGCCACAATACCCACCCCAGCCCACATCTAAGGCAGTGCTTGCTCCCTGCTAGAATTACGTACCCTGCTGCAGAACAGCTACATCCCTAAAAGGCGTCTCGCCCCGAAGCACTGACACGCTCTTTGGAAATACAAACAATTAGGTAGTACAATTGATTTGCTTTTCTTAATTAACAGTTTTCTTGCTAGTTCCGGAGTCAGTTCAACACGATCCCACAGAGAGTTAATCCAGCCACATTGCTCTGAACGTGTAGATAGCTGGAAGAATACAGGGGCTTTTACTGTCCGAGTACCGCCACCACCCTAATGTCCAATGGGTTTTGTGATGGGGGCTTAGGGGTTATGGGCACAATGTGCACCCAGATTCACAGCACTCCAAATATTTGCGTAGTCAAGCATTTAAGCTTGTGTAAGTTCTTCCAAAACATAATGCAAGAATATGCTGAAGCATGGTGGAAAGAAAAAAAGGGGGGGAGGGCGTGGGGGAGGAGTGGGGAAACACCGATGTTTAACAGTGAAGTAAGTGCTGGTATTTTTGGCAGAATCAGGACCATACCATACACTTCCATTTCCACCTGAATTTCTTCTGGTAGCTGGGTCAGGCCAGAACCAGCTGTCACAGAAAATATCCTTAATGATTCATTGTGTTATTAGAGAAGGAAAAAATATGTTGAGGGGAACATTTAGTCCCTGTGTAATTCAACTGAGTAACAAATTCAGAACAAGCAGTTACAATTAGCAGATATTGTTGTTGCCAAGTACATATCATTTCATAACTAGACTTAATTAAAAGAGCAGTTTAGGTGCCTGGCATCCAGCCTCTTCTAGTTCAGAGCCTCCTTCCACGAGATGCAGGGGACCAGCACCCGTTTATCCAGAGTGAATCACATTTTTCAGCCCTCCCCAATGCATTAGATTCCTTTTTGAATTTCTCATTGGTATTCTGATATATCACCATCTGTGCTGTATAACGAAGGACCCACAAAACTCCCAATGATAATGATTCCTTTGGGGAAATCAGTAGATTGCAAACCAGCAAGCAGCAGGACAGGATCAAAATGCAGTACAGGACCCTTCCAATTGCTGGTCTGGCTTGAAACGAAAACACAGTCAATGGGTTTTCATCATGGAATAATTGCAAGCGCTCTATGATGTTAAAATAGTACTGAGGGACTAAGACCTTTGCTTTGACCTAGCTCTAGCTTCTTCAGGGATTCTGCAAACTGTTTCCACTCTCACTGTAGCACTTACACCTCCTAGCTGCTCTCCAGCTGTTTCTCCTCTTTGACTTTCACCAGTTCCTCTGGCAGAGAAGCATTATAAAAGATGGACATACTATGTGAGTAATGAAGTTCCATTATTCTCATAGGTTCAGTGTTTTACTTTTTCAGCCTACTGTTAGATCTCCTGAAAGTTGCTTTGTATCTGTCTTTGGAAATCTGAGGTTTGCATCCAGTCACTAGTATTCATAAATATTTCAGAAATCAGGTTTTTTATTTAAAGTCACAGATTAATTGGAGGGAATAGTACATTAGGTGAACTATTCTCCAATTTACTTCTAAGTATATTGCATATCCTATGCATAAATTCAAACCAAGCTATATAAAATTCGTGTTGGTCCATTTTTTCAAACTTCAAACATACCCAAACAGCATAGCTAATTATTTCTGTGGTTATTATGAACAACTAAGCATACCTGCCAATAAAAACTATACTGACAATGCCCCCTCTAATTTTATTCCTAATGAAGGATTTTTACCTTTTGTGTTCAGCAAGTTGTTACATTGTAGTAATCTATAAATAATTCTGAAAAGCTAGAAGGTCAAGGAAATAAAATATACAACACATCCCCTGAGAAAGCATTCGGAAGTTTTCACTCCTATGAGTAGTAAATTGTTAGCCACCTGTTGAAGTTAAAACTGATAAAAGCCCATATAATACTCAAGTCTCCTGAGTGGATTCTGGTTTCTACATGGTAAAAAGCTAGGTATTCTAGCACATTTTGTTGAAAGTGTTAAATTCCTCCCTGTGAACTATTTCATTTCTGTAGCAATGGCTTGTCTGAGCTAAATGGGACTTCCACCTTTTTCCTGGGCACAATCCACTGCCCAATACCTGGCAAAACTGTGAAACTGGACAAGTCTGCAAACATGTTAGGTACTCAGTATGCACACTGGGTTCTCCACTGGCCTCTGGGACATTCACCTGGATTCTCCCAGCAGGCAGAGCACAGGCTGAGCTGAACATCCCTCTCCCCTCGCAGGACATCAGTGCTCAGCTCAACCCAGGTCTGCCATTCCACAGTTCTTCAGAACTCCCTCGCTACTTTGGGTCAACTAACATTTGTTTATGGTATATAGACCTTGTTAAGAACTTACAGTTCTTAGTTTGCAATGTTATGACAAATCCTAATACTCTAGGATACTCTTTTTTTTTTCCTGAATAACTAAAGTTATAATCTAAAGGAAAAGAGGAAGAACTAACCTTGTCTCTGCCTTTACCATCTTATTTCCAAGAGAACCTAGGTCTCAAAGACTTGTTTTCTCCAAAGGTTTCATGCTCCAGTAGTTCCCTCATGACGGTACCTGATCTCCATGAAAAGCTTACACAGAGCTGGAACCAATTTATCCCAAATCTACCTCGTTTGCAACATAGAGCAAAGACCAAGGAAACAACTCAGGTAAGAACTACAGGCTTGGACCACCAGCACCAACCAGGAGTGCTCAAGGAGCACCTTAGCAGAATATTAAGGTAGACTCAGCAAGAGGGAATGGCAAAACTACAGCTAGATTTCATTATTTCTATACTTGATTCCTGTCTAGTCATACAAATGAAGCATATATCTAACCCAGAAGGGCTGTAGGAAAAAAAAACCCTTTGTGTGTTTCTCTTCTGAAAGTTATGGTCTGTTATATAACCAGTAATAAGCACCATAACTAGTAATAAAATGTAATGTTCCAGACACAACACTTCACAGCATTTAAAATTTTAAGTCTTAAATGAAAAGTTCTACTGCTTCATACCTGACAATTTTGTTTTTTAAAAAATCCTTTAGGACTGAATGCACAGAACACCACACATGCAGATGTCAAAGTCATAATATCTCCTAAAATGCTTGCCAGTTCCAGTGCTCAGCCAAGCATTAGTCAAACACTAACTGTGAGCCAACAGGTTTCATCTCAATGACTTCAGAATAATTTCTTTTTATCAGCTTTCAGGAATCTGTGACTATTCGCTGTAAGAGCAAGAGGAGTGATACAGAATTTTCCTTCTGCTTGAATTTAAAGTAGGTGAGGTACAGTTTATATTGACCTTGCAATGCTTTTGTGAGCGTACAATGATCTTCCAGTTAATGTCAAACAAATTGCATGATTATTTCCTAATGTCCCACCACTTGCCCTTAACTCTGCATTGGGGTTCACTTCACTCTCTACATAGACATGGGTTCATCTGAGTACCTTCCTAGTTCCACAGCTTCTTTATTATTATTATTTTTGCCTGCCCACTTTTGGAACTGCACGTCACAAACCATTCATTACACAAAAAGCCACCCCAATAAAGACTTTTTGTATTAGGGTTGATAACCTTACAGCTACAGTGTGACAAACACTAAAGATAATTAAATTGCATTCATGAACAGAGAATACCAATAAAACAAATAAAAAGTGTTTTTATTTCTTTTAATCAACAGATCTTGTACCATCCTGTAGGTGTCTTACATGTACACTAAGAAAATCTGTTAATTTTCTAATTAAAATTTCACATGCAAATCATTTTCTTGAAATATCTATAGCAGAGCAACAAAGCAGATGACAACGATAAAACTTTATACCTTGCGGATCTACTTTTTTCCAAGTTATAAAAGCATTCATTAGTCTGGTGTTCTACCTAGATATCCTGAAGCTTTCCTAACTCTCTAGTTCTACACCAAATTAGTTAGAGCTGTTCTACCTCTGAGAGGCTTTTAGATGAGAATTTCATGAAAGTCATCTGAGCTCAGACACAAACTCCAGGAAATTTCAAAGCTTCAGAGAGAAGAAAAAGGTAAGAGCTACTGATGATTAAAGAAAAAAAACTACACAGCTCAGCAAAGATGCATGAATAGAGTTGTGCAGCACAATTGCTATGTTTTTTGTGGGTTACTTTCAGGAAAAAGAAGGTAAAACCATATGGGATGATCTTCTGATCACAGTCCAAGGAGGAAAGTTTACAGACAGTTCTAAGAAGTCAGGGAAAGTCAGGCAAATACAGTGTGTCAGATAGTTACAAAATCACTCTGAACATGTACAGTAAAAACCTACTCCACATCAGCTCACAAGTGAATCCTGTCTCCATTATAACCAAGGCCATTCCCATCCAGCCTTGCTAGGGAGATCGATATCAAGAAGGCGTAACACCGCTTACCTGGAATCTTCCTTTGCCTTTCCCACTGCCATAAAATTTCCAGTTTGATTACTATTAACATACCTTTATGTCTAATTTCAGCACTGATACGTAGGTTTATACCTGGGATGGTGCCTGCATGTAATACTAAGTGCGTTTTTTAGTACAATCATTTACAGAGTTGGTAAAGATAACGCAATCAGCTCGTTAAGGTGTAAGTATGCATGCCTGAACAAATTAAACTAATTTCATACTGATACAAAAATACCTAAGAGAAACTAAAGGTCAGAAAGATTTGTGCCATTAGTGATTCAAAGGTTGTGAAATGTTTTGATGAGTTGAATTTAAATTTGCATTTTCCTACAGAATTTTCTACTTCTGCATAAAATTGTGACCAAGAGTATATTCCTTTGAGTAGCATTTAAAAAATACTGAAATTAATTTCAAGAGAATACAGACATTTTGAGTGAACACAACATAGAACAAAAGATAAATCAGTTTCAAATTATCTCCCCAAGGAGTAAAATGTCAGCACTATAGGAAAATAGGTAGACTGGTCTTTAATAACAGTTTATTAAAATAACAGCAAATTAAGTGCAAGTTGTTGGATAATTCCTGTGAGCTGCTAAGTACCTCTGGCTTCTGTGGAAGCCCAGACGGTTTGAATCACACACTATACTGAAAACACTAAGCAGTTTTGGAAGCTGGTACTTGAGTTCCACTGAGAAAACAGACTTTGTTCAGACTTCCTCAATTTCAGAGAAATAATGTCAATTCTGACATCTTTAGAAAAGATTTCTATGTTTCTCATTGCCTGCTTCAGTATCTCAGCTTAGGATAGCAAAGAAAAATTGAAGAAAAAAGGAAAGACAGCCTAGATGTGGCAGGACTCACCGTCACTCTTACAATCCATAGCCTTCAGCCAGCTTACCGCAGTTGAGAACAGGGCTGTAAGGACTTCTACACTGCTGCAGTAATACGTTCGCTGCCATTCTCCTGCTTCATCGAGTGGTTCTGAAATGCAAAAGAGATGATCAGAAAGCTGAAGAGAAAGATTAACCTTCCTTCTACTAATAACCATGATCAACACCTCAGGCTTTAGAAGACTGCAAGAGCTCTTGTCGACAAGAGCTGCAGTACCAGACACAAGGACAAACCTTTGTATTTCCAGCCTTCCCTATACTTTCACTGCTGCATGTTGTTGTTTCAGACATATGCTGAACTTCCAAAAAACGCAGGCTATGCAGTCTGAAACTGCCACACCAAAAGCTCCCAAACGCCTGCCTTTCCCAAAGGAAGGAAGCTTCTCAAAACCTTCAAAGCCCACATCATTCTTCCAGATTCTGGGTGGGAAACTGGAAAACAGGGAAGCAAGTTTTGATCTATCCTGTCTCCAAGAGAAAGAAGAGTGGCTATTAAAGGCTCTCTAACAGCATGGCATATCCCAACCTGTAAATCACTATTAGATAATTGTCGTGTTCCTGTACACAGGAGAGAACACACTAATTGCAGGGAGGTGCTGAACCTGCTCCTGAAGGGCATGCTTATTTGAGAAAAGCTGGCATAATCACAGCTGTCTGCTTGCTCAACTTTGGCTAAAAAGCAGCACTGAGGACTGCCAATATTTACATGATTCTCACATTTTATTCAGAGAGCAAGAACAACCACCCAATATGTCCTGGAGCACCCTGCACATAAGACAGCAACAACACTCATTTCTCGTAACTGCTTTTCTGTTGAATAATCAAGCTTATTAGCTGTGGAAGCTCTCCTTTCCTAAAAGGTGGCAAGCAGGTCAAGTGGCTTCTAAGCTGAAGACTGCACAGAGTTTAACTCTGCCACAAGTTACACACAGAAATCGTCCCAACAGCCTGTATTTGCATGACTGGGTCTCATGAGATAGGAGGAGAAGCAGGACTAGAGGAACAAGCATTAATGGAGGGTTTTCCTCAGGAAAACTGGGGGTGTGACTGTAGAAAATTACTCTAACTTCTGCAGCTAACTGGCTGCCACAGTTCTAGTTTCCTCTTCCCTTTCATGTGCTGCACGGCTGCAATCCACTTTTTATTCATATGCTTTAGGAGAATCAGTAAATGTGCTGTGTCCCACTCTTACAGTCCATTGAGGAAGCAAAGAACACATGGCGTGCTCTCTCTTTAGTGACTGCTCCAGCCAGATCTGAGCCAAAGGCCATGGGCCAAGCAGGACACCACTGCCATGTCACTGTGCTAGTCCCCTTGTTCAGCATCTTGCCATTTGTAACTGTCTTCTGAGAAAAACACTTTGTGTTACTGCAAAGCAGCTTTAAGATACACTTCTCATGCTGTTATACAGATTATAACAGTGAGTTGAAAAAAAAAAAAAAAAGAAAAGCAAGATACTCCAGTGAACCAGGCCTTTTTACCTCTGGGACTTCTGTCTCCTCAACACATGAATTACCAAGTCAGACTTCGCACATGCTGGTACCTGTTGCCCACAGAGACGCCTGCAGCCTATGAAACCCCACAGCAGACCCCAGAGCAGACTCTGCAGCATGCTTTCCAGGCCAAAATGAAGCAAGAGGTTCATTTATAATCAAACAGCAATATTTCACATATTAGAAACACAATTCAGCGCAAGTCTCCCTCTGCCTCCTGAACTTTTTGAGAGTTAAGACCCCACCTCAAAACCAGCCTATAGAGGTCCTGCCTTGAATCCTGATCCACCCTGAAGGCTCTCCCCGAGGCTCCCACTCCTTCTTCCTGACAGCCACCTAGTGGTACCTGCACTGCTAGGCAAGGCAAGGGAGCAGCGTAGATGGATGGGCACATTTCCGAGCTTGCTAGACCATTGCACACATTCCTCACTACAGACATAATTCACCATGCTTGAAACATTGCAGGAGCTGCACTGCCCTCAGGTGCTCAGGACTATAAAATTAACAGTTAACTATCTTGGCTAGCTTAGCACAAAGGCAAGAAGATTGCAAATTAACATTAAGTTTGATTCAGGTTTACCCAGGGGGCAAGAATGTATTGCAGTGTTAATGGAAGAAAGAAAGTTAAAAATAAAAAATTAAAGAGTCAGCATGAGTTTTCCAAGCCACATATTATTATTCCATATACTAAAAGCAATACAAAGGGAAATCAACTGTCTCCCAAGTTTTTCAGCAGCACACTAAGGGGTAACTTTACAGCAGGTAAACTGACACAGTTCAAGTGAAAATTTCATTGCCAAAAGCATGACTCAGCCCCAGAATACAGCAGCCTGTCAAACTACCTCACTTCATCCTGCCTGAGTGGCACCAGGCAGATTACCTAGCCCTAGGTTCCTGCTAGAAAGAAACGCTGTGAACAGGATTTATGGGAACCTGAGTTCTGGTCAGCCATGAAGATAAAGACAGCAGCAGCTCTCAGATTCCTGAATTTCAGCCTTGCTTTTCTCCTATTTCCAATACATTCGAGCTCTAGCTTAATTAGCCCCTCAGCTTTACCTCAACAAAGGTACTCTGCAGAAAACATGAACACAATGTTTTCCTCCAGCATTCAGAAGAGATACGTGAAACCTTAACACTGATAAATAATGCAGGAACAACTAGTTCTAACTTTAAGGATTAGCAGAGTGCACCACCCTCATTTCCCCCAGCCCAAATTCTCTACAGAAAAGACAATACCTTTCCTTCCATCTGCCAGCATAGTGACCTCCCATCCCAGGCACAGGTGCCTGAACTTTCCATGAGGCTCATGCCACACTCTTCACAGCAATCTATAACGATCCCCAGCTGGCCTTCATCCCCCAGCCTGATTCATCAGCACAGAGATGTTTCTAGACTCAGCCTGGTTTCATGTCTGTAAAAAGTTCTACGAGCAACCAAAAGGATGGGCTTCAGCTGGCGCTCCTGTGCATATATCTTTGCATGGAATATAATATCCCTAGATAGGAAGATGACACGATGTTTCCCAGGATATAATGCAACAAAAGGATACTGTGTTAGTCATTCTGGGAAATTTATTTTCAGCTTTTTTTGCTCATACTATAAAAAACTCCTTTCACAGTTCAGAGGCATCAATCGCAGACCCATCTCAAGATCAGCCCTTCTCAGTGAATTCATATCGAAAGAAGCACACAGACTTGATTACTGATGTGATTTTTAGGAATAGAAACTCCAGCTAATAGCTCAAGAGCTTTCTGGGATCTCCTGGTGAAACAAATGACTTTTTTTAAATGTATTTCATTAATCTGTAATTGGCATATATTTGAAAACGGTTTGATTTAACACTGAGTAGTAACATCCAATGGTAGTTAAAGTACAGCATGTAATTTTAACAATAACTGTTCTTGAATGCAGACGTTATTACTGTATGATCTTAAATTGATGAGCACCAACAAATGTGACCCTATTAAACTGGGAGCCCAGAAACATGGTTTCGATCATCCCATCGGGCTGACAGACATTTCCTCCACATTAAGCCACCCCAAGGACTGAAACCAAGCCTGACACAGGGTTACTCCTGGCTTATTGTCTGTAGGTCCAGCAACGCTGTATACTGAGTGTATTATCTGTAGAGAAAATTATCTGCTTGAAACAGTTCACAGACAATGCAAAAGGTAAAGGAGGAAGGGTGATTTATTACGAACATTTTCCATGTGTCTCAGCGATTCCACATTTTTATGCAATGTTCTTATTTTCAGCCATCTATTTTTAAAATGTCTCAGAAGGATGTGCAAGTAAGTGAGTCAGTGGGAAGATCTGAGGAGACAAATCAAAAAGAGAAAGATGAAGCGCAGAGGACAAGGTTAAGAAGGCAAATCCTTGCGCAGGGAGCTGGGCTGAAAGATGTATTAAGGCAGAAGAATAGTCTCACTGCCACAGAAGCACATTTTGAAATATGGCTTTAATGGTAGTCCTACAGCTAGTCATCAGCAGCTGTCACTGATTTTCACTGCACTGCTGACTTCTCTCTGAACTGCTGTCAGGACTTCACTTTGCGTGGCATACACGCAACAAAAAGGTGGCCATTTCCCTTCCCACACAACACCAGTGACAATGTAGGTTACGGTAGGGTTAGGCTAAAAGGAGAAGCAGTGTATTCATCAGTGCTACTTAACAAGTAGATTTCCCCACTTCAAGAACAGTGAAAAATCATTAGGAAAATGTTGTCACTGACAGCACGTGGAGATTCAAATCCTAGGAGAGCACCACAAAAGGTTTTCAGAAGTTGCATCTGAAAGGTAGGCTTTGTTTTCCTACCTTAGGTCTGCTCTAAGAGAATATAAATGAAACTCGGTAAAAAATGACCAGCTATAATGAGGATGCCTGAAATAACTGAGAATACTGCAATTACAGTGTTCAATTGAGAACAAAACAAATACAAAAAAAAAAAAAAAAAAGGAAGGGAAAACACGAATTTCTTTTTTTTTTTTTTTTATGTAACTGCAGAAATTTTAACATAAGCTTTCAGCTGACAGACAGTAAAACATGAATTCCTTCTTAGGCTGAATTATCACTACATGTTTCGTAAGGATTAACTAGTGTGTTGTTATTAGAGTTGTCAGTGATTTGGTATACCAGAAGATTGGAAGATTAAACAAAAGCTAATCTCTAAAAAAGTAGGACAAAATCCTTTGTTTCTTTTTCAGGAAAACGAATTCACAGCTTGCAGGTTCCTAGAAGCTGGTCTTGGTAAGACAAAAAGCTTTTCTCAACAGCAATACCTGCCCATCCCCCTCGTTCAGAGGAACACAACATGCAATTCACAGCCCAGTGGCCTCTGACTTTCCTCCAGGCTCCGTCCGCAGTCGTGTTCTGATGAGAGTTCCAATTAAACAGATGCAGGTGCCAAAATTAGTTCCCTCAAAAGTGATGTACCAGTTCCTGCCTTTCCTTGGGATCAAAGGCACGGCGGTGGGACAGCTGGAAAGGTCACCCAAGGAGTTCCTGCCCATCTGCTCAGGGATCAGATCTTTCCTGTGGCAAGGTCTGCACCCAGCAGCTGGCAGCGGGCACTTACTGTCTTCAAGGAAGTTCTGACGTGGATGCAGTGATCTGCTAAGGAAATGTCAGCAGCAAGACTGGGGTTTGGTGAAGCTCCCTTCAGTTGTGCAAGGCAGGAAAATGTAAGGACCAGCTGTGATTTCCTGAGTGAATTTGATATTTCTTGTCAGCCTTGCAGTCTATGTCTTCACACTGGAACTCAGCATAGATTGGACAGGACACAGGTACTGGTAAACCACAGGAGAAAAACATTAAGACTGCTTATCAGAAATGAAGTCTGTGAAACTCTCACCTCAACAGGATCAGAAATACTACAACAAATTTAAAAGTCCTTGTTCCTTTTATTTTTATTTTTTCTCCACCTCCTATGGAGCCCACTTGTGGTACCTGCCTTAATGTTGCCTTGATTCTCCCAGTAAACACCAACCAACACTGCTCAGTGAACCCTCACTTGTAGTTCCGTGAGGTTCTCTACAGCTGCCCATGTGCTGTTATCACTGTATGAGCTGACAGAGACAGCCAGCTATAAACTCAGGATTCTCCAGGCTAAGGGCTTGTACGGAATGTTTATTAATTAGATCATATACCGTCTTATTCTGTTCCCATAAGATCCTCTGTCCAATCCCTTAAAATTAGAATAGTGATTCCTCAACAACAAATAAAATTTCTAGTGTTTCAGATCTCATAGTAAAAAATTAACTCTTATCAGTGTTACGATATTTGGCACCTGCTGTGTGTCGTTCACTGCAGTTATCTGCTTCTCTATGGCTCCCTGATGATTTTCTTAGAGGGGAGAGGCAAGGATGAACTACATCTGATCCACAGTGAGATGGTTTAGCTCGTGCTGGCAGGCAGATCTGGCAAATGTTTGTCCAGAGTGGCATTTTTGATGGACATTGCTGTAAAGACACTTGCCAGAGTAGCATCTGTAAAAGAACAATGGATGAGCGCATCTACAGAGCATCCTGTGCAGGTCAGCTGAAACAAGCTGTAGGGAAGAACTTGGCAGACATTATTGCTAGCAAACAGCCATTTTGGAGGGTTAACAGCTCCTGTAGCCCGAATAAAATGGCAGAAATCTATTTTATTTTGTTTTCTTTTCTCCGCTGGAAAATAACTTTCCCAACAGACCCAAAATCAGATGGCAAAAGATCTGTTCAAAACATCACATGCAGCATTCTAATTTCAGTGTATGCTCCCCTTTGAAACGACAGGTATGAACAGCACCATTTCCAGGGCGTTTTGGCCAGAATACAACAGTATTTATTTGGTAGGTAGGGCTCAGAGTCCACCCACATACAAGATATCTCAAAGCCCACAAAGTCAGAAATTTTTATTCACATCCACAAGAATGTATCCCCAAAACACTGAATTTGCAGTGGTTTGGGGAAGATCTTTTGAAAACAAGGAAATGTCCACCACATCCTCAGCTAACGTAAGCCAGCACCCCTCCATTGAAATAAACAGACCCAGCCCCTATCAGTTTCAGATTCAGCTAGCAATTTCTTAAACAAGCTCTGTGAAATTACCTCTGTGCAGTGCGTTTCTAAGGGACAAGAAGGATAACACAATGGTGTCCTAATTTTTGTCTGGCTACATAACGAACCCTAGGCAGCTATTAAAATAAACAAACAGTGATGACTCACATCTCAGTAGCTGATCTCACTCTGCAATCCAGGTATCTTTACTTGCCTGCTCAGTTCCTTATATTTCATTGAATAATCATTTTTGTTGGCACTGATTCCATCATATTTTACTATTCTAGCTTCCAGCTTTTCTGCTTACCTCCAAAGCTGTAGTGGCTGGTTGGAATCATAAAAAACACAGAAGGACAGCAACCCATCCAGAATGCCTAGCACACCATGCAGAAGAGGACAATACCATGGGCAAAACAAACACAAGCCTCCCGCAAAGAGCAATCTTACACAGCTGGCAGCTTTCAGAGTGGATCTGACTGGTAAGAGAAATCCCACCGATATGTCTCAGCTCTGTGGAAGGAAATGATATAGCCGAAGGATGCTGTGTTCAGTGCTCCCATTTAGCTAGGTAACTGGGGTCCCAAATTTTTCCCACTCCCACTAATATCTTGTATCTTCCTTATTAGAAAGACTGAACTACTGTTTAGGACTGTTACTGAGGGTGAGATGCACTAATAGGGCTGACTAGAAATCATGAAACGGGCACTAGACATCAAGAAACCTGACTTTTGTTCTTTGCTCTGTATTTGTCAGAGATCCTAACAACAGAGTTATTCTGTACTCAGCCTGCAAAATGGACAAAGAAAGAATTAGAGTTGTGAATGACTGATTACCCTCCTTGGTTTCTAATTTTGCCTGAGTAAATATTATAAGTCTTGAGGTTGTAAAATAAGTCATAATATAACTTGCCAGAATTTCAAAGGAAAAAAGCACATGAATTAATATTTCTGATAAGTCTTAAAATAACAGAGTCCAGAGGCTCACCAGCAAGACAAACAAGCTTCTTTTATCCATTCTCTCATTTTGTTTTATTTAAGATAATAGGAAACCTCATTTTTGACTATAATAGTCACTTGACTTCTCTTCCTAGATACCATCTTCTTGCTTAAATAGAATAAATGTCACATTCTATCCAGGTAAAAGTGGCTAAACTCAGAATTTAAAATAGACCTGCTTCATTCTAGATGAGCAGGCTAGGGCTTATAGACACAAGGTTCATGCATTTGTACATTTGGAAGGAGCTAGCTTCAAGCATTCAAACAGATGATGCCAAACAACGTGCACTGAAGCATTGTATCTACTGACAATGGATATAAATTGCTTTATCTTACATAATGAAAGTACAATTTGTAAAGGCACTGTTTGGAACTCAAGATAGTGAATTTATGTTGTAAACGGACTGATTTTTGGCTGCCAAGCTGAAAACATGTCTGGAGGGGATGGAATTCAAAGACTGAGATTCACCCAGGCTCCAGAGCAAGATTGCTGTGACAGATTGGACATAAACTGTGTGACAGAAGAGAAAACCACTTCATGGTGCGTGATAATTCTGTATGTTTGTGGTTGGCAGTGTAATTGCCTTGTAACCTC
Organism: Alectura lathami; assembly: GCA_013399715.1. Taxonomy (NCBI): domain Eukaryota; kingdom Metazoa; phylum Chordata; class Aves; order Galliformes; family Megapodiidae; genus Alectura; species Alectura lathami. Next base: position 142,764 of record VXAV01004774.1, read on the forward strand.
ATTTCTGTCTAGAAGGACCTGGCTTATCCTTTCCTTTTCTTAGGCATGCAGGTAATAATGGTTCTCCAGCGCACAAATAGGAATTGGCCTGAGTGAGCATGCAGAAGCAGGGGAGTGCAATTTGGAAAGGCTGAATTAGCTCAAAGACTTTTGATTTACTCAACCAAAAGCATGAAAACTTCATCCTGAATTCGCCCCAAAGGTAAGAGGCAGAGATTTCTCCCAGACACTCTCCTACCACTCTGTTGCTAGAAATACTGGGCCTTGCCATCAGCCATGGCGGACAATAACCTCGCTGTTTGAGTTAATGCGTGCTCACTCAGCCAGAACAGGACTCTGCTCGGTAGTAATCATGACCCAGACCCATAACAGCACTTAATGTCACCAGTCATCTAAATTTATTGTGACAAATGGAATATTTCAGTGGATCCCTAATGGTCTCTATTATGAGAATACAAAAGGCAGAGACCTGAAAATCCAAAATCACACATCTCATTACTGTTTGAATGATAATAGCTCTGCTGCCCGTTCACCTGGCAGGCAGGGTGAGTCTCGCAGAGCAGAGCGTGCCAAGCTCTGGCTGATTTTCTTTTCTCTAACCCATTTTAATCAAGCAACACTTGATCTGGGAGACATTTATGTTACAGCCGGCACATTATCAGAAAGCAAAGAGAACTGCAGCTTGAAGATGCAGGAGTCCATGCTTGCTCTGGACAGCAGGTAGTCTCTCAGTATGGATTATTCTCTGCCTTCTAGCCTTTTAATTTTTTTCTCTTTTGAGATCTTATCCTGAATTATCTACCAATACCATTTTTTTCAGCAATGGAAACTCATTTTAACCACTGCGCTTTCTAATCTCATTGCAATTGTAGCGCTGGAGAATGAAATGGTCTCGAATTACATTAAAACGATCAGAAAACACTCTGGGAAATGCTACATTTTAAACACCAGAGAGCAACTTGAGCCTTAAATTCAGAACAGTAGACTGTACTAACCAAGTAAAGAAAAGGGAGTTAATTTCAAATTACCTGATTTAAAAAGACACTCAGCTGTAGTCTTCCTACAATCACCAGACCAAATCTCCAAGGACTCAGCTCAGTTAAAACATGTCATTTATCTAGTGTGATTCCTGCTGCACTTTATGTCAAAGATGCAGGATTTTTAGAGCAGCTCTGTGACATTTTTTTTTTTTTTTTACCTACCATCAACGATTCAAGAGGGGAAAAGTCTACTGAAAATTAGGGGTATGTTGCCCACATGCCCCTAGGCAAGATCCTGAATCCAGCTGATACAAGGCAGGGACACAGTGGCATGATTGTTCTGGGAGGGAATGAACTTTTGCCTCTGTGCTGCAGGGATTTTAGTTTCTATCCACACTAGAACTTCTCAGGAAACATCACATGACATGGGCAACACTGAGAATATCACGATGATCATCACAACAGATCTAGCTCTGGCTCAACAGAAATGCCCTGAAAGGGAGACAAAGTTTAGGAGAAGCATGCTGTCTGATAACAACAACAACAAAAAGATAGGATCACAACGTACTCAAAACTTTAAAACTGTAGAGTCTAATGTCTGCCATATGTATATGTAAATTCAGATATCCAAAATAATGTGCTTGTCCAAATCTAGATACCTGACGGAAACACTGCAGAGGTTTGGCTTTCGCTGCATCCAGTTTGCAAACATATATACTTACAAATAACTTTTTATAAAGGTGAAGGAAAAGATGAAAATCCCCAGCATCACTAATTTTGAATTGAATGAGTTTCAAAGAACTACTCAGTCACATATTGGGAGACTGAAATTTATTCACAGTGGGCTGAAAACAGACCCAAAGAAGAGCATTGATGGAGCAGAGCCTTCTCGACTTTGCTCAAGGCTTTTCCACCAGGAATGCTCATTTCACTGTAGGACAGTCCGAAAAATGGCGATTGATGTGTGAACGGGCTTAACCTGAGGTTAACATTAAATTAAAACCAAAGGTAAATGGCACTGCAACTTGAACCGACAACAGTGCCAAGAAATGAAGTTTACTACAAGGAAAAGGAATTTTAGAACAAAATCTTGTGTTGTAAAGCTATTAACTAATCGAGGACATTAAAAAGATTTCATACAAGCCACTGCTACGTAATGTAATTTTGTGGAGAAGCCACAGTGAATTGAAAGTTCATATAGTGGTCAATGGAATATTAAAATAATGAAATTTTGACTCAGCAAGATATTTTAAAGCATATGACTGGGGTATGGTAATCCCATTATCTGGTTCATCGTCTGGTATTATTGAGTACAGAAGCTGAGAACATTTCAGAGAGTGGATGAGATGGAATAAGGACCTCAAAGGCTGTGAAAAAAGGGCCAGGATGTGGAAATCCAGTCCTTGGTCTTTGCAGCAAGTCAGAATCCTGAAAAAAGCATAGCAGGGGTGACACTGAAGCTCTAACACGCAAGGAAGGACGGGATAGGTGAGAGATAAACGAAGTGCCCTAATTATTTCCTGATGATTTCCTGAGAAATTGACATTCTATAAAAGCACTGGAAACGCCAAGAGAATGGGATATGTCATTAGCAACAACCATAGATAAACACACATTGAATAAATAATAAATGCTTGGTCCTATAAGCAGGCATTCAGAAGTCCTGTTTTTTTGGGAACTATTAGCATAAAAAATTCAACCTGGCATCACACAAAGAGAATTTTGCAAACATGCCTGCTACAGAGACAGCAGCATTCCCAAGGTGAGACGCTTACAAATGCCTTCCTCCTCAGATCAATATTCAGGATCACTCTGGTGACCTAAAGGTTTCATACTAGATGAGGCTGAGATCTCATATTAGGTGAAGCTGAGATCCATGATACTCTGAGCAAGTTTTGATATTGAAAGCTCCTTCCAAAGAAAATTCCACTGATGAAAAAGATTTTGCCCCAAACCGATGAGTATTTATTGCCATCAGAAGCAATCTTTCAATGACAAGAAAGAGTTTTGTGTTTCTAGACAACAACCCAGGCTATGCAAGCACTAGAAGAAAATGATTTCTCCAATAATTCCTTCTTTACAGTCAATGATGACGAGAGAAAACAGAACGATGATTCCAACACCTGGGAAAAGGAATTTCCTGACAGCAACCAGAACTCCCTATGCCTCCTCGAAACAGGAGGTTTGGGACATTGTCTCATCTTTCTGTGTTTCTTGGTTTGTTGGTAAAGCACCAGTGTTAACTGTAGAACATCAGTCAGCTGTGCTTAGCCGTGTACTCCAGGCGAGACTCACCACCTCATTGACACTTCTGTGGCGAGCATTCACAAAATATCTTGCTTTCCAATGCACACCCAGAGTCTGCAGCCAGCAGCATTGATGATTCCATTATCACTGTGTTATGCTTAATTTCCCCTTCATTTTTCAAGTCAAACACCATCTCACACTGCATCAATAGTGGTGGAAATACATTGATCATCCTCGCTTTTGGCAGGCGCACAAGCTGCAGATATGCTGTAAGATTGATTGTTCTGCCCCAGCACAACTGCATTTTCCTGAACTATTCCACGAATCGAACAAGAAGTGCATTGAGATCTTTAAGCACTCTGATATGACTTTGCAACAAGCAATGAACCATTGCAGGAGCCAGTTTGACAAAGCACACGACATCTCTGCCAAGAGCAGGACTGCTGCGTGCACAAACCAGCTTCAGCATCCACTTGGGCAGTTCTGCCCCAGTTCTGCCCCAGAAAACACCAGGCAGGGCCCAGGTGATCTCACGCTTGCCCAGTAACGCCAAGGAGGCGGTGTGACTGCAGCACAGAAAAGCAGAGACAGCAATTCAGTATTCACCATCCTTAGACCTTTTTAACCAATTTTCTTGAGACATTAGCATCTAATTATTGTGGTACTCCTCAGATCTAGCACTGGTGAAAATGCAATTCCCAATCTGGTAACTGCATATAATCCATCTTTTACTGCCCTAAGTGCATTTCGTCTGTGCCTACCTTTTCTTTATCTGGCCTACCTCCATGCTATAGATATATGTATAAATTTAAAAAGCATTTAAGAAAATTAATTAACAAGAAAACTTTTGCACCCTTTTTTTTTTTTTTTTTTCTGGTTAAGTTAATTTAGAATTCACAACAATAATTATAGGTGCTCTCGGTCTACTACTGTTTGTGCTCCCTAGGCACTGCTGGTACAGATCTGAAAAGAAGCGACAGCTAAAACAGTCAGCACGAATGATTAACTCTGCACTAGTTTAATTTCAGCAGCCTTTGATTATGGAAATAGCAGGAAAATAAGTGCTAGATTTAGATGCAGTTTATATAATGGCAAGCTGAATAATGAAATCACAATGCGCCCAACTAACACTTTGAAGAGTATTGATTCACAAGTATACATCACATTGTTCCTAGGATCATTCCCCACTTTTAATTTAGTTTCAAAATGTGACACCCTCTCACAGTTTCCATCTGTCTTTTATATGACTATGCAATACTGAGCCTGCCCAAATTATGCATTTTGACATCTCAAAGTAGGAACCTCACAGTACATAACCTTAACTCTTCCCTTGAGAGTCCTGCATGCACATACAGCTTTTCAAACAATAAATCCCTTCGAGTTTTGCAGCCCATGTAGCTTTAAAGCAGGGAAATGAAAGATGACCTCATTGTGTTCCTTATGTTCCTAATGAATTTCTTTTATAGCTTAAGATAGCATAAAAATGAGTTTCTAAGATAATGTAACCAGAATTATAAGAGTTGAATTTTACTGTTATGCAATTATGGTGCTGTTAAAGTTTAATTACATTTCTTCTTAAACTTTCTGGTCGTTTCATCCAGATGGGTTATGACCACGTGATCCTTTCAGTAGCCTTCTGCTCGGCATAGGCTTTGCATTTTTGCACAGAGCTGGACGAGCATGAAGTTATAACCACAGTCCTGCATACACCGTCGCAGTTTGATAATGTCTATTGTTATGCATCTCACTGTATAGATAAACACTTTCCATTGAACATCAAAGGAAATGTATCTAGGGATTGTTTCAGAATTAGACTGAAAAGAACTATGTCATTCCAGTGCAGTCTAAAAATAGGCAGTGTTTTGAGACTCAAGAACACATGTTCTCTCACATGCAGATGAGCAGAACTCATTGACCACATGCTCTAAACACCTTTATACAGTTTATAACAACATAAAGAAGTAGTTCTCTTCAATATTAGCCACTCATATTACCTACATAAGGAGAAGAAGACATCAAGGAGATATTAAAACCCAGTCTTCACACCTGGCAAGGGAATACCCTATAGCATATTCCTAGCACTGCATCACAGAGATAGCAACACACTGAACCCAGCATGAAGAACAGAGCTGCCCATAGGACATACTTCTTGAAACAAAACCAGAAGGAATTTGGATCAGTGGACATTCTGTTTCACAGCCATATGTTAATTGCTTTTACTGCATTGATTTCTGAGACTCTTGCTTATCCTAGCAGAGGCATAAGTCCAAAGTTAGGAAACATCCGCTGCTAAGTTCACATCAGGAGACCTTGTTGCGTTATAATGAATAAAGACAGAACAGCACTGTCACATTCTGAAACGAAGATACAAACTGTGGTAGCATAAAAGGCTAACAGGATCTTTAGATGTATGTGTGTGGGACTAACAAGTAGGAGGAATACAGTTATTTTACAGCACAGCTGAAGCAGAGACTGGAATACTGTGTGCAGTTCTGGTAGCCACATTTGAAAAGGATATTGAAAAACCTGCAAGTGATGGATGAGCTGTGTCTGGTACCCGGGGTTCTGTCTGACTGTTGCATGGCAACAAGGGGTGCATGCTTCTAGCCCAGCTCTTGCTCTCAAAGGAGCTGCTTTATAGGCAACAGATCTGCTGGCTGCAGTCTTTTCCCCAAACCCTCCTGCATCATCTGACCTCATACATGGAGTGTCACATTCAGGCTTGGGAAAGTGGTGAAAGGTTTTCACTCCTCCTGTAGACAAAAAGAAGCTCCCCCCCCCAAAAAAAAAAAAAAAAAAAAAGAGAGAGAGATATTCTAGGAATGTTATGACAAAATGAGACACTGCTTAAGCCCACGTCAGGAACAGAATATCCAGCTGAATGAAGACTACGTGCAGTTGAGGTGAATGTGTTAACCTCAGAAAACTGGGTTGGACCTTGAGAAACTAAGCTGAGGTTCTCTGACCAAAGGATGACAAGAGAATCCAGACATGTCTAGGAGTTTAATGTATATGTGTAGTGACGCAGTGTGGGACGACACGTAGATATCCAGGGACACAGGCACAAAGACCAGAAGGTAAAAGAGTGGAAGCGGATCCCAGCAGACACAGCCCTGATAAACAACTGTCAGTGCAAGCACAGCCGCTGTGTGACGCACCAAAACCAGGCCAAAAAGCAGCACTGATGTGCAGCCAGCAGCCTCTTGGACCTGCTGGAACAGCCCTCAAGCTGTGCTCTCTCATACCTGTGCTCTCTCATACCTGTGCTCATACCTGTTACTAAACCACAGCTGTCACGGCAGTCAGCACATGCTTCACTATTCGATGTGCTGCTGAGTTTTGAGATGCCAGGACTGTTGCTTAGTTATCCACAGGAAAAAAAAAACCACCAAAGACTTTCTGCAAAAATATTTCTTAGAATAATCCAAGATCTGATCCACACAAAACTACACACAGTTTATTAATCATGTTTTATCTTTCTTCCTTGACTGTGAAAGAATATTCTCTGTCACAGTGTTCCTATAATTAAAGCAGATTTTTTTTTTCTTTGAAGTACCTGATATCGACTGCTATGATGTGCTGGAAGAAGTATCTGTTTTTCACTAAAGGTATTTCTAGCCTGTCTTTGATAAAGTTTGTCTGTATTTTTTCTACTGAAGGCAGTTCAAGCTTTACTTGAGGAACAGAAGGGCCAAAAGCAAACAACTTTCTTTAATTTTCTTCTTAATTTTTTCTCAAGAAAAAAATCAGTCCTCCTTTGGGCTATCAGTTTTTGCTGTGTGGTAGGACAAACGATACAAAAACGGCTTCCATGCCGCATTTACAACTTGAGGAAATCTAAATCTCACAGCTCGAATTTTACAGTAGCATTTTGGGGACAATAGGAATACACCTGTCTTTCAAACTCCTCTCCATTTCTCATGACTCAGCTCTAAGGCTGAAAAAATAAATGTCTCCCACACCGGTTAGTGCCTCGTGCCAGCACCCTGAAGACTCTAAAATGCGAAGTCAGACCCCAAAACCTGTGAGACTGCCCCCAAACAAAATAAATTTTACTAAAAAAAAAAGTTGCTCATGCCCACAAATGTATTGTGTCCTTCTGCCCCGCTGTCTGTTGAAATGGATCCATACAAGGAAATCTAAATCTACTAAGGGTTGCTTGAGAGGCTCCTTTCACTTCAGTGGTTTTGGGGTGGATTCTCTGAGCCTTTTCTTGCATTCCCTTTATCAATGCTCCCTCTGGAGTGCTAAGGACAGCTTGGGAGAAAACGATCACATTATCATGAGCTCTATTCCTGACAGAGACAAATCTTGAGAGTTTGTTTACATCAGATGTAGCGATCAAATTTCATTTGACATGTCACAAACATCCAGCCTCTTGGCCACAAAATCAAGTGAATAATTTAGCAGGGAACTGCTCTATGCCAAGCAAACAGGCTGTAAAACAGCTCTGTACAAAATCTGGGGGACCAGCTGTCCAGCGCTGGGGCATAGAATGGTATTTACTGCTTACGCACCATGCTGAATTGCTAACAACACGGCCTGAAATCAGGAAACTAGGAAAAGAATGACAAAATGGAGGAGTTCTTTTTTGCTGTCCACACTAAGAAACTCTTCTAGCACGTGAACAATTACAGGCAGCACAGCTGGACTGCAGGCAGCGCTTTTAGCGTCCCTGACACCCACAGAACAGTGCATGCTGGTGCACAGTTTGGGCAGGAAATGAAGGACTGATTTTAGTGAGCAATTTGGGAACCTAAATGTAGACCACTGCTTGGCTAGACGTTGCAGTCAGAAAACCTTCACATTCCTGTCATTACACTGAACAAACAAACGCTGGTCTTATTCATTCCCTCGTGGGCAGATTTTGCAAAACAGCTCAGCATCAACCTAATTCTGAATGCCTCGGAAGCAACAGGAATTTATCACTAGGCTCATTCAGAGAGGGACTGGCTACCACTGCTCCAAAATGTGCAGTGCTACAGATCTACGTGTTCTGCAGAGCCTTTATCATTTCCCCATTAGTCAGGGTGGCTGCAGAACCATCGAACTGGCTCCTTTCCTGGCCTGGCTCCCCTGTCAGCTTCCACTGTTGTCCATTTGTTGTCCAGCTGCCACCTCTGTCCATTTACACATGCCACCTTTCTCATGGCTTTGCAAAGTTAGAATTGCTGCCCCCACCAAACAATGAAGCTCATATAAAGCACACTGTCTGAAATAATTTATGAAACAACAGTCCTAGCACCAGGCATTTGCTCGTGATTAATGTTTAGTTCTGAGGAACTGATCGGCCCACAAAGGAGTTTCAAGACTTAATAGCATTCTTTGTGGTGATGTGTATTATTTCTTCTAAAGATATCTCTTAAAAGTATGCGTTTTTACTTTAATTTCTCATGAGTGTCCAAATTGAAAACACTCACCTCTTTTCAGCTAATTTTGGGTAGAAAGTTAACATTCAAAAGGTAGAAAGCACCTACACAAAACTGCTCATCCAGGAGAAGGCAAGAAATAAAATACAGGAACATTTCATTATGGTGCATAAAAAACCTAAAATTGGGAAAGAAATAATTATATGATCTTTGTGGAAAGAAATGAGGACTTCAGCAAACAAGCTATACATGGAAATATATTCAAAAGTGACAACAGTTGTAATTCAGTCAAAAATGTAAAATCATTACAGCAGAGAAGTTTGTCTGAAAGGATGATAAATATAAGGAGTGTAGTTAGAAGATAGGAGAATAACAGTATCGCCTCTCAGAAAATACTCTCTAACACCAGTGCTGATACACTAGAATTAATGATGATTAAGGATTTTTCAGGAATAGAAAGGTGAAACTTTTCTATTTATACAGAAAATTCTATTTATATACATAACAGTGTAGCTACAGCCACTGTTTGGATGTACTTGGCAGTATCCAAGCCTCAACAACCATCTGCAGGGTCAGACTCTCAGTCCACGTTCTCTTTTGGCAAGGCGGCAGGCAAGGCTAATTAACAGGATAAAACTGTTGAAGATGTGGGCTTATCTGTCTATGAGACACACCTCAAAACAAGGTTATTGTACCATACTCTTGTGAACCTTCAGGTAATCTTCTGGCTTGACTGATAAGGCTCTGAATGCACAGACTGCCAAAAGCGCATCCCGTTGTATTTGTTATAATTTCAGTTGTAACAAATGAACTGCAAGGAAGCTAGCTTGCTGCACAAGTGCAATCCCAGTTCCTCTAGCTCAGAAAAGCCACTGCGAAACTAGACGTGTTGTTTAGCACTTAGTATCACTCAACTTGTGAATAGTAGGACTGAATGCCCGAAGTCCAGTCCAAAAGCAGCCTGCCAGTGACTTGTACTAAAGGAAAAAAGCACCGAGAACTACCACCTACACTACAGGCAGGCCCAACAAGGTACAAAATTCTCACTGGCATCACTTCCTGGAGAATAAAATGAATCTCCATTAAAACTCCTCTCTTTCTGTGCTGCAAATTGCCTTTTGTCACAAAAACTTGCAGCCAACACTCCTACTCATTACGTGATTGAAAAATCCAATCACAGTTCGTTAGCATAACAAAATTATTTCTTGTATCTGTGGCATGCTTGCTTCTTTCAGGAGCCTTAATGAGATGCCCTCTGGAATGCTTATGATTGAAGGTGAAAATGAACCTGAAGCTTATAAAAATGAAGCTTTTCGGACACTGCAGGCCATAAATACCAACGTACGGAGAAGACAATAGTTCAGTTTGGTGAGTCGTCCGCACCCCACGTAGCTGTGATGAAAGATTCAGCATCTATACATTAACATTTTGCTTTTAAGGTACCGAGCACCTGCAGAGCTCATTCCCTTCCACTGAGGCTAAAGTCCATGATTCTTCAAGGAAAAACCAGCTGTATTTGTTATTAAAGGCACGGCTGGACCTGGGACTGGCAGTGAAGGAAGGGGGTGTTAGAGAGACTGCTGTCTCCAGAACTGCCCAGAAGAACCCAGGCTGCAATACTTTATGTCAGCACAGTACGGCCCTTTCCTTTTTTCCCGCTTTGCCTTCCAACCTAGAAGTTCTCTTCTGGATTTCCTCATATAAAGAGAATTACCTTACCTCTCTCATCTTTCAGTCTTTTCTCATGTTCCGTTTCCAAGATACCCATAAATAAAATACCAAAATTCAAACAGCATTATAAGGCTATTTGCACTGCTCCTTTTTGCTCTTGTACAATCATGCATTTTCCTTGGTGAATTTAATTTTTGCATTTAATGAGCCGCTACCAAATGAACTGTACGCGTGCTGGTCATTTGAATCATAGATTTGTTTTTGCACATGTGCTAATCACGGACTCACCACCAGAGAGGTGGTGGATGCCTCGTGCCTGGAGACCTTCAAGGTCAGGCTGGACAGGGCTCTGAGCCACCTGACCCAGCTGTAGGTGTCCCTGTGCACTGCAGGGGAGCTGGACTAGATGGCCTTTAAAGGTCTCTTCCAACTCGGACAACTCTACGATTCCATGATTTTTTGACCACCTTCTCCAAACATTACGTCTACCAGACAACGGATGGCAGCGTGAAGGTAAAACGTATCTCAGCAGGGTCTTTTAAAACTCACCCATTGACAATAAAAATATCAATATCGAGTAATTTTATTTCTAAAGAGGAGTTAACTCATGTGAGAACTACTCATACTAATGCTTTTTATCTTGGTTGCTGAAGAATAATCTGAAAATAAGCACAATGAATTGCTTCTGTTCTGCTACGAATCACTCCTCCATTTACTCTCAGCCTGGTTTTGATGTTTCCACACATTGCGCTTTATCCAGTTAAATATTCACATGAGTCATGATATCGAACATTTACTTTTCCCTTCACAGTTGTTTTCTAAGTACAGTTCTTTGTTTAATATGTTCTGGCCTCATGTATATTTGACAGCCTCTAAAGACTGTTATCCCTCTGGATGTAATAAATGATTTCTGTTTCATACATTTTTATAATTTCTCAAGAATTTATGCCATGAGCAACTCAAGCTGCAATGAGATATTGAAATTTCATTCTCAAGATTTCATCGTAAGTCTTTGGCTCAAGTGCAAAAAATATATTTGTGACTTTTTATGTGCTGAGTATCTTAACAACCAGAAAATCAGCACACTCAGAAGAGGGAGCAAGAACAATTCCAAAAATTTCAGTGCACGGTCATTGGGCAAACAATACCCAGAACTACCGCGATCGGCTGAGCGTCATCAGGGAGCCCGAAGAAGATCTGAGTTCAAAACAATTTAAGCATTGCTGCTACTGATCGCCTCTCAGAACGCACAGACATAATAACATCATCTTTTCTAAACTGCTAACACTGAGCTAATGCGCCAGGAAAATGCTCCTCTGGAAGAGCTGCAGTTGAAAAGAGATGTAAATATAGGACCACAGCTCTCCGAGGTCAGTACAGAATCCACAGCAGTGCTTTCAGCAAGAACACAGTCTTTCACAAAAACAACCGTGTTTGCAAAAATTGCCTTTGGGAAACTTTATTCTGCTTTTTAAAAATTACCCTTTCATTTCATCAGATGCCTCCTAATCTCTGTACTATGATTACAGGAAAGGAGGTATAACAGCAAATATAAAATTGATTCTGTAGAATTAACTACTAAGATGTTTTTTACATTAACTGATACAAAAAAAACCCTGTTAAATTAACAGTGTTGTTTTTTTTTTTTTTCCCAAGTGGTTACTTGGTGATAATTATATTAAGCCCTTATCCCACAACACCAAAGTAAACAGGAACAGAATCAGATCTATAGATGCCAGAACCAGAAATCTCTGTCATGTTTCCACAAAGGCAAAGTTCATTTGAGTTCTCCGGAACACCGAAAATGTGCCTGCTGTTGTACACAGCCTGACACGGCCTCAGTGCTGTACGGTCCAACCATTCTGCACTGGAATTACATATCTCTGCATTTTAATTGGGTTTTATTAACTGTTTTTAAATCAACCTTTGTAAATTTCCTTTGATTTTAAGGAACACAACAGGCTCTTTATAAATTCTAAATTTATAAATTTATTTATAAATTCTAAAAGTCCTCCTTCTCTGTACACTTAAAATTAATACTTTGTCAGTAAAAAGCTAGCAAGAGTATTCAGCCTTCCACATCTCCATTCATCTTAGTAATCTCTGAACATTATTGTGCAAGGATCATTAATCCTACCAGTCCTCCTTGCTTATCATTTTCTCTGCATCTAATCTCAAAAAGGAGACAAAACCCTGCAAATTTTGAGTTAGTCATTGTCTGACTATGCCATACTACGAAGTAGGTGAACAACGAAAATGTTTTATCCTATCATGACAAAAAATTCCTACAGTTTTGTGAGGACAAATGTGCAGGCATTCAACACTTACAAAACTGTAGTGGCCTGAGGAATCATTCCGCCAGGCTGATCAGAGCCCCTGCATAGCCAGGACTGCTACACCAGCTCAGCGGACACACGTTTTAAGTGACAAGAACCATCTCGGGCGTCTCCAAACCTTAAAGTGGCAGGAACATGGCATGGTGATGTCTGAGCTGGAAGAGGCACCAGCTGAATCTATAAAGTGTCCCATCTGAACTTGCCATGACTGGTGTCAGCATGGTCACAGTTACAAGGTGTAGAAACCAGTTCAGGAAGGTGCCATTCTGAAGGGCAAGCTGCAACAAAACCATGCACAAGAAGAAACCTGGAGCAGGAAGTCAGTCCGTACTTTTGCTTCTGGAAGTTACAGAAATGGCATCCAAAGTGTTGACATGCCATGCAGTTTCCTGAGAGCTCCCCCACATTTTCAGACTACCCAAAGAACAGCAAACACTCAGAAGCTATCGGAACACAGCAGTTTAGCTATACCAGGAGAACATGTAACAGAAGAAAGATCATCCCCAGCTCGGAGTGTGGAGACACAAGCACACAAGTCAGTCCTCTCCTGCTGTGTGTGCATCTCTGCCCACTGCATCTGCCTCTGCTGCACTCACTGCAGAGGGCCCCAGACCCCCTGCCTGTCCAAGCACCACACATGGAAGAGTCACTGTGAGTGAGCACCAAGCTGTCCAGTCCTGGCCGTACAGTCCTACGCTCAGATCGTGAGGGGGAAGGTACGGCCCCCAGCAGACACCGCTGTCCCACGTCCCCTGGGGGTCTGCAGCACCTGCAGAACAGCCACGGCCTGACCCTGCAGCACTGCCTGCTGTGTGGACTTGCATCAGCACTCGGGAGTTGAGAAACCTCTGCTCCAGCATGCGCTCACGGACCAGGTACAACGATCTTTTCAGAACAATAGTTTATGTGACTCAAACAACAGTTATAAAAACAAGTGCCTTTCGTAAACACATCAAACAAATGGGAGTCAATTTCTCAGCATTTCTCAGAACTAGAAGCTATATTTACTTTTAAACAGACAGCAAAATTTCCCCAAATTGGCATTAAATTGTTGTTTTGTTTTTTGTTTTTATTACTACTGCAGTGATCCAAAAGGCACATTAATAATGCAAATGCCCTGCATCTCACATTTGTTACTAGCTATGGGATAAGGCAGAGCGTGTCAGCATATCAGCTTTCACTAGAAATGAGACATTTGAGAATCATCTGCTGCTAATGGGAAACGTTCTTTATCTACAAACATGCCTTCAGTGCTTTTGTTGACTTAAGTTTGTTTAGATCTTATCTCAGTACGCAATAACCAAGCTGTGCAAATATCAACTCACTTCACAAACAAAAACTTCTGATGAGTGGCTTTGTTCTAAAAGCCTATAAATTTGCACTTAGGAAATGCTTACCCCACATCCATCCCCACTGCGAAAATCCAGTCTATGAAGCTTTTTAAGGACCATACCACTAATCTGAGGCAGACATGAATTTAATCTAATGCACGCAACTTTGCTATTTGTTCTTTCTTCCATGAACACAATATGCCACAATAATGTACCCCCCCTTAACCATCAATCTGTGCAGTAGCAGCCCCAACTTCCACCGCTAATCTGTAATGCTGCCGTTCCCACAGCCAGCCCTGTTCTGAATCCAGATTACCTGCAGCTGCCTGCTGGCCAGGCTTAACTGCTCATTCCCTTTTAAATTAAATGCTGGAAAGGGTGAAGGCCGCCTCAGGCAGCACCATTTCTGAGGCTAGCTAAACCCACTTGTAACCTCCCCAACTTGCAAAGTTACTTTTTAAGAGCATCAGCAAAACTACTAAATCTCAGTACGAGGAAAGCTTTTATTCTAAGCATAAGATTACGTTTAAGCTTAATGCTCTTGGAAATAAAGACATTTTAATGCCTTCCCTTCCCAGGCAGTTGTGCCAAGTGCCACGTTTTCACCAGTGTTAGCGCATACTGGAACGTGCAAACCACTCCATACTTTCCACACCCCACTGCCCTGAAAGTGATGGAGGGCGATGAGTGCTGGCCAGACCCACTGGGCAGAAGCTGGGATACCCCCACATCCTGAGGGGCCAGGGCCCAGGGTTCGAGCGGGCTCCCCCAGCCTCCTGGGGAACACTGGAAGCAGCAGTGCAGGCTGAGGGCAGAGGGGCTGGAAAGCTGCCCAGCAGGAAAGGACCTAGGGGAGCTGGCTGAACACGAGCCAGCAGTGTGCCCAGGTGGCCAAGAAGGCCAGCGGCATCCTGGCTTGTGTCAGCAATAGCGTGGCCAGCAGGACGGGGAGGTGACCGTCCCCCTGTACTCGGCACCGGTGAGCTGTGCTCAGCTCCGGGCCCCTCGCTACGCGAAGGACACTGAGTTGCTCGAGTGTGTGCAGAGCAGAGCAACAAAGCTGGAGGAGGACTAGGAAACAAAACGTACGAGGAGCAGCTGAGGGAACGGGGGCTGTTGGGGCTGGAGGAGGGGAGGCTGGGGGGAGGCCCTATGGCTCCCTGCAACCACCTGCAAGGGGGACGCAGCCAGGAGGTGTCTGGCTCCCCTCTGAGCTGACAAGTGACCGGACGCGAGGAAACCACCCCAAGCTGTGCCAGGGGAGGCTTAGGCTGGGCGTCAGGAGTGACTTCCTCATGGAAAGGTTGGTCAGGCCCTGGAGCGGGCAGCCCGGGCAGGCGGTGGTGCCGCCATCCCTGCAAGCGGTGCTTGTGGACACGGTGCAGCACGTGGGGTGCCAGCGGGGCCGCTGGCCTCGCTGCTCCCGACGGACATTTTCCAGCCACACGATCCCGCCCTCCCGCCACCCTCCCCGCCGGCCTACACT